>CM034540.1:61041695-61353435 GCA_020002185.1 Paraescarpia echinospica | reverse complement strand
GCGACAACCTATGACTTATGTATGTATGTTTGTGTGTGTATGTGTATATATATATATGTGTGTGTGTGTGTGTGTGTGTTGTGTGTGAGTGCTTGCGTGCGTGTACGTATGTGTGTTTGTATGTGTGTGTGTGTGTGTGTGTGTGTGTGTGTGTGTGTGTGTGTGTGTGTGTGTGTGTGTGTGTGTGTGTGTGTGTGTGTGTGTGTGTGTGTGTGTACGCGTGTGTGCGCATATAATAGCAATTATTAGTGAACTATAAAATCTACATGTTTACCAGTCTTTGGGGAAAACATGAATTATCGCAATACAAGAACTTAATCAATGGCAGCTGGTTGCGCGCCTGTTATCGCGTCATACGGATAGTATGGTATGTTCACCATCGCACATACCTAGTGATAATGTTGTTAGAAGTTTTTAGCAGCTGCGCCGCCTATTACTTGGAAGGGGCGGCAGAAAACCATAGGTCTTCCCACCAATCGCACATTCAGTCACAGTCATCAAAAATACACATTAATCGTGTCCTAAAATTTAGATTTCCAACCGCCATAGACGTTCGCCTAGAAAAAAAGAGGGCAGAACCATACGTATGTGTAAAGGCATTTGGCACACTGCCTGTACTAAATGCATGTATTCTAATTAGCTGTTATATATTAGTAGCGCCACCTATCAGATACATTTATACTAGATCCCCATTAGGAAAGATGACTGGCACGAAGGTAGTTGCAAATTTATGTATTCTAGCACAATTGTATCATAGTTTGAGCATGTTATATTCAATAGAATTTGATAATAATTACGTCGCAGACTTTTTTTGTAACTGGCCTTTGTTCTGTGCCCAAGTCTAGGAAAGTAGTGTTGTAGTGCAGTTTGGTCCTTCATTTTGAATATCTATTGGCATTATCCAGTAGTGTGTAGGTGTATGCGAGTTGTGTTCCGTTCAACAAATTTACTTATCTGACATGATACAGTTAAGCGTTAATACTTTTAATAAATTTCTATGCATCTGAAATCCCTGGCCTTGTTATATACTATATTTCATTTATAATTTCAATGGTTCTATTCCTGATTATATTACCAAATTGTCAGCGTAACGTGTTACAACGCACTTTAACCGGTCACACACTCATACCTGTGTTTTCATTTTGTATTTCAGTTTTACGTAAATAAACGGACGTCAATAGTTAATTCGATTTGGCTCGGCTTGATTGGAAACTGTTGGCGTATAAATCGCTACAGTAAAACTTCGCCAAGTGTTGTCGCATCTGACTAGAAAATCGCTACATCGGCGCTTGGAACCGAGCCCGTTGAAGAGACCACCACCCACGATGTTGGCCAGGTGTGTAAAGAACTGTACACAAGATCGGTTGCACTGGCTGAAGACAGCTAAGCGAACACAGCTTGAGACCTGGTGTATGCGGAATTGCAGTACGCCGCATTCTGCCAATAGTTCGGCGAATTTCAAAAGGCAGGCGAGCAACTGAAGGGTCTCACCTTTACTCTGGCACAGTCGGCAGCAATTGCCAGTGACTACAATCCTCGGTATACATACCTGGCAAAGGGTAACGTGGACATGAAAAGGTTCATGTCCAAGAAACACGGTTTGCAAGACTCTACTGCGGCTGATGTCATCCGGCCTGAGGAGAGTGTCTCACAGACAACCAGTCACTCTCGTGCATCTCGCGGCATTTCCGTTCTCTCCACCGCCAGTCTTCAGGAGGAGCAGCGGCAAGCGGAACTCTTGGCCCACGCAGCGGCGATGACACGGCAGCACGACCTGGAAATTATTAGACGCCAGGTGGAAGCCAGGACTCGGCAGCTTTCCGAAGAGCTTAACATAACCCTGTCAAAATTACAACCTGAGGAAGAACAACTGAAAAAAAACACGGAAATAAGGGTCAGTGTAGCAAAACTTCAGGCTTTGGAAAGATACGAGGACGTGGAGGAGAGGAGATCAACATCACACAAACGAGACAAGTTAACAAAGGTCGAATTACCTGCCATTCACTCTCCCCGAGGCGAGATTGACTCCGGTGTGCCCTCCCTTCGGCACACATCTACTCCACATGTAGTTGGACAGGTGGTACCGGGCCGTGATGGAAAACAACCTTCGGTGGGTGATAACACGATCACCCAGGGCGGTTCGAATATTTTTGTTACAGACTGATGCGTCACCGCGGACTCAGCTGGATCCTTACCGCCACATGAGCGCCATCTATCGACCGGCCAGCATGGACGTACATGGCCAGGCTTGTGGCTACGCACCACCTGGCCACGGACACCAGTGAAATGTTGGTGAATGTCCTGGACAACCTGGCAGAACGACTTTCAAATCGCGAACATCTACCCAATATGATGCCTGAGAAATTTGGTGGAGACTTGTATTTTGAAACAATCGTGGAACAGCACACCACTGCCGTGAGTCAAAGAATGTTTTTCCCCGGGAAATGCACCACCGGCGAGGCACACACGGCCATTCAGGGCTATCTGGCACTTAACACCGAAGAGGCTTATCAGAAGGCTAGGGCTGTACTACGCAAACGATATGGCGACAAATACCTCTTAGCCAGGGAGTGCAAGCGGACGATCAGAGATTGGCCACTGGTCAAGTATGGAGATGGCAAGGGACTGATTTATCGGACTTTCTACTGCACTGCAAAACAGCCATGCAGTCAACCCAACATCTCAGCTCGTTGGACTCTAATGAGGAAATTGCTAGGATGCTAGATAAATTACCGAAGAACATCAATGACAGGTGGTGCCGAATTGTCGACAAGTGGCTCAATAATGAGGAGGAAGACAAACAATGTTATCCCCCATTCAGCCCCGTTCTGTGATATCCTGGAACAAGAGGCACGCATCGCGTGTGACACGGTCCACTTTAAACAACTTAAATCCGAGAAGAAAGAGGAACAAACGGTGATGAAAGGCGTGCGACATAAGACGACGGCCCGTTCATTCTCTACGGATGTTCACGAGGAAGAGATACGTCCCGACTGCGGTGAGGTGATTGTTCTCGCTACTGCCCATGCACCAGCGCAGAACAAGGACAGGAGCTGCGTGCTCTGCGGCCGGTCGCACAGCTTGGAGTCATGCGGACGGTTTCAGAAAATGAAACTCGCGTAACGCAAAGCCTTCTTGAGGAAGACAGGGTATTGCTACGGGTGCATGGACGGAAAACATATTTCACGAACATGCAACAAGACAAAGAAGTCAAACCTGTGGCGGCCTCCATCCGACACTGCTGCATTATGATGTGGGACAAAGGGAAACGAGCACCACTACCGAAGTAGATGCGAAGGTAACTTCTCACCGCACTGAGACCAGTGCTGTGAGTGTTGTATCACACCAAACTGATAGTGATGACGTGGCAGGTCATTACAACTCAATGACAGTGCCAGTGGTGTTATACCACAAGGACGCACCAGACGAGGCAATCATGGAGTATGCACTGTTAGATGACCAATCTAACTCGACCTTCAAACCTTGGACAAACTGAAGGATACCGGACAACCAGTGAAGATAAAGCTGGCAACATGTTAGGAGTGAGAACAATTGACTGTCAGGTGGTACACGGACTGTCTGTGTGTAATCTCAGTGATGGAACACCAATCCCATTGCCAAGGGCATACGTGAGGGAATCAATTCCAGCAAACAGGAGTTTTATTCCACGGCCGGAGACAGCTATGCAGTGGCGCCATCTCACTAATGTAGCAGATCAGTTACTCCCCTACGAGGAAGACATGGAGATAGGACTGCTCATAGGACTGGACTGTCCTCGCGCTAGGAAGCCCAGAGAACTGATACCAGGAGTAGACGATGAACCGTGGGCGGTGCGTACGTCAATTGGCTGGGGTGTTGCGGGCATAGTAGACCCATCATATGCTCAGCTGCTGAGTGTAGCGAACGACAAGCCTTGTCACTTGGCGTTCCGCACCCACGTCACGGAAATCAGCCCTATGACAGTATGCAAGATGTTCGACCAGGACTTCAATGAACGAAACTCCGAAGATAAAATATTACTCGACGACCGTCGTTTCCTGGACAAGCTCTCCAACGGAATGCGTAAGAGACCAGATGTACATTTCGAAAAGCCATTACCATTCAGGGACAATGTCAGCTTGCCAAACAATCGACCAATGGCACTCAAGAGACTTGCTGGCCTGAAGAAAAAACTTCTGCATAAAAACCTGTACAGGGAGGATTATTCCAGATTCATGGCAGATTCCATCAGTCAGGGATATGCGGAGCCTGTACCGACCGAGAAACTGCATAGCGATGAAGGCAGGACCTGGTACATTCCACACCACGGCTTGTACCATCCCAAGAAGCCAGAGAAAATGCGTGTGGTCTTCGATTGCAGTGCTGCATACAAGGGTGAAGTACTGAACCGTCATCTGCTCCAAGGCCCAGACTTAACAAACAACTTGACTGGCGTCTTGTGCAGATTCCGTCAAGAGCCTGTGGCTGTCAGTTGCGACATCGAGGGCATGTTTCTTCAGGTGGGAGTCAACCAAGAATACAGAAACTTCCTACGTTTCTTGTGGTGGGATCAGTGCAACTTGAACAGTGAGCCGATATATTACCGGATGAAAGTACACCTATTCGGCGCCACTTCATCACCAGGATGTGCCACCTATGCACTCAAAGCGACTGCGGACATGTTCGAAAAGGACTGCAGGAAGACGGCAGCTGACTGTGTAAGAAGAGACTTCTATGTGGACGATGGTCTCAAGTCTGTGGTTACTCCAGAAGAAGCCCTACAGCTGGTGAAAAACACCCGCAACTTGTGCAAGAAAGGAGGTTTCAACCTGCACAAATTCATATGCAACGATAAGGCGGTGCTGACTACTATTCCCACTGAACTACGAGCCAAGGATGTTCAGAACCTGGACTTGACGTGCGATTCTCTACCCATAGAACGGACTCTTGGCATCCAATGGTGCATCGAATCAGATGCATTCCAATTTCGAGTTGAAATGAAAGACCGTCCACTGACTCGGTGTGGCATCCTGTCAGCTCTGTGTTCGACCCACTCGGCTTAGTCTCTCCGTACGTGTTGACGGGGAAACAGATCCTGCAAGAGCTAGTCCGTGATGGTGGCGACTGGGACGACGCCATCCCAAAAGACAAGAAAGCCCGATGGGAGAGGTGGCGTGGAGAACTGTCACACTTGGCAGACATCAGCATCCCCAGATGTTACAAGGACAACGACTTTGGCACTCCGACCAAGGTAGAGTTGCACCATTTCTCAGATGCCAGGCTACGGACAGTGTAGTTACCTGCGGTTGATGGACACTCACGACAATGTGTCGTGTTCACTAGTGATGGGCAAGTCCCGCGTTGCCCCCTTTAAGCCCGTGACCACACCGCGCCTAGAGCTGACAGCAGCAGTTGTCTCTGTCAAGATCGGCAATTTCCTGTACAAGGAGTTGGACTACGAACAAATCACTCATTTCTTCTGGACGGATAGCAAGGTTATGCTGGAATACATCAGCAATGAGTCAAGGAGATTCAACATCTTTGTTGCAAACCGAATCCAGCATATTCGAAACAGCAACGAAGTGAGTAATTGGAATCATGTCGACACCCAGCAGAATCCGGCTGATATTGCATCACGTGGCATGAGTGCCAAAGAGTTGCTAAACGCCAGAGAATGGTGGAAAGGACCCTCTTTCCTGTCTTCTGCTGCAACATTGCCATTGACCAAAGAATGCATGCCAGTTATGCCAGATTATCCTGAGGTTAAGCAAGTAATGACACACACCGCTTGTGCCAAACTCGTCTTCTGTGACCTTCTAGACAGAGTCACATACTTCTCCGACTGGCACCGCGCTAAGCGTGCACTGGCAGTATGCCTCAGATACTGGGACATACTGAAGGCAAGGGCAGCGAAGAAGTCACTCATCGTGGACACCGACAAGACCTTCAGAGAGAGAAATATGTGTGGATACACACCGATATATGTAGCCGAAATACAGCGAGCTAAAAGGGTCATCATCTTGGTGGCCCAAGCCAAGGCTTTTCCAAAAGAACTGGTCACACCTCGTCGGCTTGGAGCCTATGCTGCCGACAGGAAACAATGTGGAAAGCGAAACACGGCACTGAGAAAAGACAGCAATCTCTATCGTCTGGATCCTTACCTGGGCAGTGACGGCCTGATACGTGTTTGTGGCATGATACGACGGGCTAACGTTCCACTTGACTTGGCACAATCTGTTATCTTACCCAAGGAGTGTCATGTGACGCAGTTGGTGATTCGTCATCACCACGAGCAGTTTTGCCATTCTGGCCGCGGGATGACACTTAGCCACATACGGGCGTCTGGCTACTGGATCGTAAAGGCAAGAGCGACAGTCACCTCTGTATTGTGGAAGTGTGTGAGATGCAGAAAGATTCGTGGCGGCACTGTAACACAGAAAATGGCCAACCTGCCAGAGGATAGGGTGGAGCCCTCGGATCCCTTTAACTACTGTGCAGTGGACTACTTCGACCCCTTCTATATTAAGGAAGGGCGGAGTATGAAAACGAGATGGGGAGTTCTCTTCTCATGCATGGCCAGTAGAGCCGTACACATCGAGACGGCAAACTCCCTCTCCACGGACACATTATTCAATGCATACCGACGGTTCGTATGCCGACGTGGCCCCGTCAGGCAAATGCGTTCAGACCGGGGTACCAACTTTGTTGGAGCTCGGTCCTAGCTTGAGACAGTCATGGCCGAGATGAATATCAGCAAGATCACCAGCGAATTGTTGAAGGACAATTGTGACTGGGTGACCTTCAAAATAATGAACCCCCTCACGCAAGCCACATGGGTGGAGTCTGTTAGAGGATGATTCGGTCCGATAGGCATGTGTTATCAGCCTTACTGGACGCACACTGCGATCGGCTGGATGACGAGCAGCTTCGCACCCTGATGGTGGAAGCCGAGGTCGTGGTGAACAACTGGCCCATAACCTATGCAGACACAACAACACCTGACTCAGGCGAGCCCCTCTCACCGAGTCAGATCTTGACTCTCAAGTCCCGAGTCGTGCTGTCACCTCCAGCTATATTCATGAGTGAGGATCTGTACTGTCGAAAACGATGGCGTGTGGTTCAGTTTTTGACGAACCAATTCTGGAACAGGTGGAGAGCTGAGTATCTGCCGACTCTGCAGGAACGAACTAAATGGACGAAGCAGCATCCGAACCTTGCGACAGGCGACATCGTTTTGGTGAAGGATGAGTGCACTCCACGCTGTCAGTGGCCCTTGGCCCAAGTTAACGAGATCTATCCAAGCGACGATGGCTTAGTGCGTAAGTTCAGCTTGAAAATGGGACAATCCATGTACGATCGGCCCGTACAGAAACTAGTGCTCCTGTATACACCGGGAAACACCGAAGAAGAGCCCACAATGCTTGAACTGGTGAAATGACATTTGGTATTGACAATGTGTCAGTGACATTGCTTAGGGTGCGGTGATTTCACCCCTATAATTTGAATTTGGTTATTTTAACGTAGACATTTAGCACATACAGTTCTGACATGTTTATAGTAGATTCTTTATAATTTGATTCTGTTCGAAAGGTTTTTATTTGAGTCAGTAAATTATCCAATGATTTATTGACATAATTTAGAGGAGCCATGTAAAAGCATTTGGTACACTGGATGATAATTACGTCGCAGCCCTTTTTGTAACTGGCCTTTATTCTGTGCCCAAGTCTAGGAAAATAGTGTTGTAATGCAGTTTGGTCCTTCATTTTTGAATATATATTGGTATTATACAGTAGTGTGTAGGTGTATACGAGTTGTGTTTACTTATCTGACATGATACAGTTAAACGTTAATACTTTTAATATATTTCTATGCATCTGAAATCCCTGGCCTTGTTATATAGTATATTTCATTTATAATTTCAATGGTTCTATTCATGATTATATTACCAAATTGTCAGCGTAACGTGTTACAACGCACTTTTACCGGACATACACTCATACCTGTGTTTTCATTTTGTATTTAAGTTTTACGTAAATAAACGGACGTCAATAGTTGATTCGATTTGGCTCGGCTTGATTTGAAATTGTTGGCGTATAAATCGCTACAGTCTGCCTCCCCAGTTCCTGCGTCTATGGACATATAAGAACTACCGTGAAAACACTGAAAATACTATAGACAGTAGTGGTTCAGGCGCCGCGATCACCGGAAGTGACCTAAGATCAAAGGCTTTTGAGTTTTTTATAAGTAGAATTCCTACGTTTTTTAGCACTAATGTTTTAGTAAACGTCAAAGTGATTGATGGGGGTCATGAGAAAGAGGGTGTCGCCATCTACTAACTAATGAGGCACTAATAAGGGAAATAAATAGGGTGATTGTCGGCCTCTAATGACTAATCAGGTACTAATTAGGTAAAAAAATTAGGGTGATTAATTAAGTACTAATTAGTAACAAATGAGTAGCGCATTCACTAGAGGGTAGCACTAGCAATAACTAAAAGGTTATGTAATGGTTATGAGTAGCGCATTCACTAGAGGGTAGCACTAGCAATAGCTAAAAGGTTATGTAATGGTTATACCCCTAGTGACTGAAAAGCGTCGATGGTGGTGCATATAGGCGATCGTGACGTTGTCGGCGCACCAGATGTCGCTATGGACAGAAAGTGGAAGCACCCTTTTACGTGTATAGTGTCCGGCCCTACGGGGTGCGGGAAGACTACTTTCGTTGTACGCCTGTTAAAGTTTGCTTCGTGTATGATTTCGCCGCCACCGGAGAAAATTCTCTGGTGTTACGGCCAGTGGCAGACCGCTTACGACTCTATGGCCGGCGTAGAATTTGTAGACGGTTTGCCGGATCCGTCGCTTCTGGACACCAAAACGAGGACGCTTCTAGTGCTCGATGACCTTATGTCGGAGACCAATAGTAGCGTCACGACTTTGTTTACAAAAAAGTCACCACTGCAACGCGTCCGTCGTACAGCTTTTGCAGAATCTCTTTCCGAAAGGGAAAGAAAATCGCACAATCAGTTTAAACGCGCAGTATATGGTCCTCTTCAAGAGTCCCCGGGACGCTGGACAAGTAGGTCACCTGGCGAAGCAGATGTACCCGGGTAGTATCAACTACATGGTGGAGGCGTACAAAGATGCCACGTCGGACGCATACGGTTACCTCCTGGTGGATCTGAAACAGGAAACGCCGGAAACCATGCGGCTGCCTACGAAAATTTTCCCCGACGACCCCGTTCAGTACGTCTATGTGCCGACGAGACTATAAAAAAGGCGGGGCGCGCAGCTGCCGCCGTCATTCGACAGGATGACAGAGCGCGTGAAGAGGCACATCCTTGCCCTGCAGCTGCTGCGCCGCTACAAGGGGAATACGAATCTGAGAAAGGCGGTAATCACTCACGCGGACGCCGACCTCATCTGCAGTATGGCCGACTGCGCGTATAACATTCTGCGAGGGAACGTGAAATTGACGCCTAACAACCGAAAAGTGCTGATAAAGTACAGGAACAATTTGCGCAAGTTAGCGTCGAAAAAAGTAGCCATCAAACGGAAGAGGGCCGTCCTGCAGACGGGTTCGGGCGCGTTTCTGACGGCGCTGCTGGCGCCGTTGGCGAGCACCTTTCTGCCCCTCCTCAGGCAGGCTTTCGGTTGATGCAGCACGCGAAGAAGATGGCGCTGGTAGACCCCCGGTTGGTGGAGCGTCTACTTCCGTTACTATCGCAACCGACCACGACCACGTCGCGTGTGATGAGTAGCCTGGACGGCGATATGAAAGCCGTTCTCGAGCGTGCAGATTTATCCGAAGGCGAAAAGGTGGCGGCGTACAATCAACTGCTGAGTCGTTACAACGACATGGAGGCGTCTCGCGCGCAGCAGCCGATGCGCGTGTCCGTAGTGAAGAACGAGTCGTCGTCCGATCAGTCGCCGCCGCCGCCGCCGCCGCCGCCGCCGCCGCCGCCGCCGCCTACGTCCGACCAATTACCGGGGGAGATGGAGAGCGAGGTCGTGAAGAGCGTACCGAAAGTGCTGAAAGAAAAGGCCCTCCTCCTGTTGACGCGACTGAAGGCCGACCCGCAGATTCGCTGGAACGATCGAGCGGAGCTCGTGAACGACGGTACGCCTATCGCCGGAAGCAATATGGTAGATCTCGTGAACGATCTCATGCGAACGCGTAAGAGGTCCCCCGCGCCGGTTGGCTGGGAAGCGTTCGGCGACCATATAAGGCGGCTGAACGTCCCTATGGCAACCCCCAGCGTCGGGCGTATATACAGCGCGAGCAGAAGCGAAAGGGGCGCACTCGGTCCGTCGAGCCCGAACAGAAGTGAAAGGGGCGCACTCGGTCCGTCGAGCGTATGCCGTGGTCCAGCTTTTAGCGCGCCCGTAGAGGATGCCGCCCGTCCGAAGATCAGTACTCGTCGTAGTCGTAGCCGTCGTAATTGCGGCGGTCATCGTCGCCGCCCTCTTGTTCGCCGTATCGTCGTCGTCGTCGGCGCCGCGCGCTCCATGGCGGTGGTGCCCCGGCGGACTCGTGGTGCGCAACGAGAGCGCCAACAACGCGACGGCCTACTGAAGCGCGCCTACTTCGACCCGAAACGGGCAGGAAGTTATGGCGGCGTCGACGCGTTGCACCGGTCGTCCGCGGTGCCCAAGCCGGTCGTCGGGCGGTGGCTGGCGGCGCAGGACGCCTATACGCTTCACAAGCCGGTTAGGCGCCGATTTAAGCGACGTCGCGTTATCGTGGGCGGCCGAAACCAGCAGTGGCAAGCCGATCTCGTCGACGTGGCTAAACTGAAAAAGCACAACGACGGCATAGCGTTCCTATTGACGGTCATCGACGTCTTCTCGAAGCGGGCGTGGTGCGTTCCGTTGAAGCGCAAATCCGGTCCGGCGCTCGTCGCGGCCTTCGAGGGGCTGCTGTCATCGCCGCCGCCGCACGTCCTGCAGACCGACAAGGGGACGGAGTTTCTGAACAGGCCCCTTCAGACGCTTTTGAAAGCGCGCGGCGTCCAACATTTCGTGACGCACAACGAGGAGACGAAGGCGAGCGTCGTGGAGCGATTCAATCGTACGCTGAAGACGCGCATGTGGCGGTACTTCACGAAGCATCAGACGCTGAGGTTCGTGGAGCCGTTGCAGGACTTCGTGCGGTCGTACAACAACGCCTACCATCGAAGCATCGGTAGGGCGCCGGCGAGCGTCGACGCGTCGAATCAGGAGAGCGTGTGGCAGCGTCTGTACGGCGGCGGAGCGTGTCAAAAAAACAAAAGCAGGCCGAAACTGGGAGCGGGGATCGCGTACGCATCAGCAAGGCGAAGGGCGTCTTCAAGAAGGGGTACATGGCTAACTAGAGCGAAGAGCTCTTCACCGTCGTAGATTCGCACCCGACCGACCCTCCTGTTTACCGACTGATGGACGACGCCGGCACGATACTGGACGGCACCTTCTACGGGCCGGAGCTACAAAAAGTGATCGTTGAGAAGGACAAATTATATCGGGTGGAAGCCGTTCTACAGAGACGTCGTCGGCGACGCGGTAAGGGCGAAGAGGTGCTCGTCAAATGGTTCGGCTATCCGGTCTCGTTCAATAGCTGGATCGACGCCAAGGAGCTCGTGGACTATAAGGGCTGATGGCGAGGCGTTGTTGGACGGAATACGCAGAGCGCTGGAGACTTTCTTCCGACGGCCGGCGCCGCTACCGTTGTCGCTGCGACCGATGCTATCGACGTCGCCCGCAACGTCGGCGAACTCGCTCTATGATTTATCTGCGTGACATATAAGGGATGACGACGCGTTGGATGCGCCACGCGGGGTGCTGGCGACTGCACGAGGCGGGACTGTGCAACGGCTTTTCGTTTTTTTTTATAAGGGGTCCGTGCTGTATTAGTAGACTGCAGAGGAGAAGAGGGCCGCGCCACCAACACCACCGTCGCCCCCACGCCCGTCGACGAACTCGCTCTATGGTGTGCCTGCGCGGATAAAGGAACGACGCCGTAGCGTCGGAAGGCAGTAGCGCGATGTTTACGGACGAGACGACAGCAGCAGCAGCAGTAGCAGCCAATGCAGAAGCCGCCCACCGCCGTCGACTCAGGCGCATTTGTCGCTACACCCGCCGACGACTCATGCGTCTCTGTGAGTGCGCCCGATGCCGTCGACGCCTCCTCCGTCACGAGCGTTCCTTGGCGTCTCTGCGGCAACGAATGCCCTAAGGCCGAGATCGTCTTCCTGTGCCAGATCGTCGTCCTGTACACGGTGATCGTCGTCAGTATATACAATCTAACGCGCGGCACGGGTGACTCCAACCTGTGGACGGCGCTGCTGAGTAGTTGCCACGGCTACCTACTGCCGAGTCCGTCTATGAGGAGGCGCGAAGACGTCGTCGTCTGACTTTTACGTCACGTTGCCGAGCAACGCGTCTATGAAGGCGCACCCCGAAAACACGTTGACGCACTACACGACGAATCTGCCGCAGCGCGTCGACCTGTCGGGGGAGTGGGAATGCGGGCTCGTGTCGCTACAGTACACGCATAGCTGGTACAATGTGAGGACGGTGGACTCCTACTTCTTCGTGGCGTGCGAGAGGGGGGAGGTGGGCTTTTTCACCACCGAGGACGGGTGAAAAATTGCCCGACAGGCCAACATTCCGCACGGCTTTTACAGCAACGCCAAAAAGCTGATGCGCAAAATCAACGAGGCGTTGACGAAACTGAGCACCGACACGGTCAAGGTGCGAATAGTGTACAGCGCCATCACTAATCGGATGACGTTGCTTCTATCGCCGGGCGTCGAAATTAACATGCCTCGGGATGGGCGCCTGAAGCAGATACTAGGCTTCGAGTCGGACTATATCGCGAGTTACGGGACGCCCGCGGACGGCGGCTCCCTGCCCCCGGGGTACATGTTCGAGTGCGAGGCGGACCACCCGGTGGACCTGAGCGGTGGCGTCGACACCCTGTTCGTGTACACGGACATCGTGGAGACGCGCATCGTCGGCGACGTATTTGCCCCCCTCATCCGAGCCGACTCCGTCCAAAGTTTGAACGGCAGCATCGTATCGAACATCTTCGACCGCGTCCAATACGCGCCGCTCCTGCGGCGCCAATTCGATTCGATCGAGATAGATATAAGAGACGACCTCGGTCAGTCGATACCATTCGAGAACGGAAAAGTCGTGACGACGCTTCACGTCCGACGCCGCAAGTCGAAACTGTTCTGACGATGACGCGAAACGTGTACGAGGACTACTACACGCGGCAGGTCGGCGGTGGCCTGCCGGTGTTCGTAGGCGCCCGATCGCAGCGGGGTCACGGACTGGGTAATCTATTCGGCAGCCTGTTTCGAAGCGCCATGCCGCTTATCAAGAGGGGGGCCGTGGCGCTGGGCAAGCGCGCGCTCAAGACGGGCGTGCGCGTGGCGCAGGACGTCGTCGCCGGCGGCAATCTGAAACAGGCGGTAAAGAGTCGCGCGAGGGAGGCGGGCGCCGACCTTCTCGACGGGCTGCTGAATAGGCCCCCGCCGCCGCCGAAAAAGCGACGACGACGCATAAAGCCGCCCGGCAAGCCGGCGACGGCGGCCGGAAAGAAGAGGCGCCGTCGAAAGAGGCCGAGCGACGACGTATTTCCCGCGTAGTAGTAGTAGTAGTGCGTCGGTGGTAAAGAGCTTTACCTCGGCGCCCTTCTCGTCGGGGGCGCCTACGAAAAAAAAGCGACGATACATAAGGCCGACCGGCAAGGCGGCGCCGGACAGTAAGGGTAGGCGCCGTCGAACGAAGCAGACGTAGAAGGATGGCGTTCGTGCATCGGCAATCGTGCGAGGGCGTAAAGTCCGAACTGGACCTGTTCAGCGTGCCGACGACGCAGACGAGCATCGAGAGCGGCCAGTGGATCGATCACCAGCCGCTGACGGCCCTCGACGCTGGCGGCCCTATCGAGTTTCTCATTCCGGGATCCGGAGACGAATATCTGGACCTGTCGTCCGTTAGACTCTACGTGCGCGCCAAGGTGGTGAAGGGGGACGGTACCGCGCTCGCGAACGACAGCGTCGTGGCGCCCGTCAACAATTTCCTGCATTCGATGTTCAGTCAGGTCGACGTGACGCTGAACGGCACGCTCGTGACGCCGTCGTCGAATACGTACCCGTTTCGGGCCTACCTCGAGACCCTGCTCAGTTACGGGCCCGACGACAAAAAGTCGCAGCTCGAGGCCGACCTGTGGTGCAAGGACACCGCCGGGCGCATGGAGGCGACCAACAACAACAACGGCGGGTTCGCGCATCGGCACGACTTCGTACACGAAAGCCGCGAGTTCGACATGATAGGACGCCTGCACGTCGACGTGCTCATGCAAAACCGGTGCCTGGTGAACGGCGTCGACCTGAAGATGCGACTGGTGCGAAGCAAGGACGCCTTCGCGCTCATGGGCGACGTCGCCGATCCGGGGTTCAAGATCGTTCTGCTGGAGGCCTACCTGCAGGCGCGCAAGGTCAAGTTGAACCCGGCCGTCCAGCTCGGCCACATCAAGGCACTGACGCAAGGGACGGCCAAGTATCCGATGCGCCGCGTCGACTGCAAGGTGTTGTCGATACCGCAGGGTACGATGTCGCACTCGCACGAGAACGTCTATCTGGGCACGCTCCCGAGACGCGTGTTCATGTGCCTGATCGACAACGACGCCTACAACGGGGCCTTCGATAAAAACCCGTTCAACGCGAAGCACAACGACATAAACTTCTTCGGCCTCTACGTCGACGGACGCCAGGTGCCGAGCAAGCAGCTGCAGCCGGACTTCGCGCATCGGCGCTACATCCGAAGCTATATGAACCTGTTCGCCGCGACGGGGAAGGTGTACGAGGACGAGGGGTTCGATGTGACGCGCGGCGAGTTCGGCAGCGGCTACACCATATTCGGCTTCGACCTGTCGCCCGACTGCTGCGACGGCGAACACTTCAACGTCGTGCGTACGGGGAACCTGCGCGCCGAGATCCACTTCGCGCACGCGCTCGCCCGGACGGTGAACGTCGTCGTGTACGGGGAGTTCGAGACGGTGCTCGAAGTCGACAAGAACCGGAACGTCGTGTACGACTTCTGAGATGGACACGTTTCAGCTGATGCGTCGCCTGGCGATCAACGCGTACACTAAAAACATCGTCGTCGGCGTCGTGCCCAAAGACGAGCTGCCGGGGCGGCGGCTCACCGCCTACCCGACGGCGTTCGTGTGCAACACCGACGACGGCGACGAACCGGAAAAGCACTGGGTGGCCGTCTACGTGGGTGCCGACCGGCGAGGCGAATACTTCGATTCGTACGGCCGTCCGCCGCTACACGCCGACTTCCGCGACTTCCTGAACCGCAACTGCGACTCGTGGACGCACAACGACAAGCGACTGCAGAGCGGCGTATCTAACGTGTGCGGACAATATTACGTCACCTACCTGCTCTTACGGTGCCGCGGAATGCCGCTAAGCGGCTTCCAGTGCCTGTTCGGCCCCAATAGGGTGGCCAACGACTGTCTCGTATTCGACTGGCTAAAGCCTCATTGAACGCTGCCTATTATCGCTTGTTGTTATTATTATTAGACGACCGAGAATCCGAACCGACTTTGTCGGACCCGCCGGTCGCGGGCTCCTCGCCGCGCTAGGCAGGCAAGACCGAAGTAGTGAGGTTGTATTATTGCGCTATCGCTTGCTATTACCGAAGTTAAATAAAACGATGAAAACTGTACCGAGTGTTCGCATTTTTATTCGCACGCATACATACATACATACATACATAGTCCCCTAGGTAGGGGTCCCTACCCCCTAGGGTCCCTACCCCTAGGTAGGGGTCCCTACCCCTAGGGGGTAGGGAGGGAGGTCCCTCGTTATACGAGTATCGGCGCCGTGGTGACGCCGTCGTCGAGCACGCGCCATTTGGCGTAGAAGTAGCTCAACGCCGCGCGATCCTGAACGTACGTCAGCACGGACGACTCCTTCACTTGGAAACCGCGGTTCCGGCCGCCGCCGCTCCGTTGGCGGCGCAGCACGTTGAGGAAGGCGTCCTTGTCGACGTCGTTCTAACGTTTGCTCAGGCCCTTCGTACTGTACTTGTCGCCGCCGTCGTCGCCGCCGAAACAGTAGTACGTCTTGCTGCAGAGCGCGACGATTCCGCGGCCGGACCATTCCTCTTTGAAGAGGCCCGGCGTTCGCTTGTCGTACCGGCGCCGACGCGCGCAACACTCGTCGGGCGCGTCCCACGCTCGGCCGGCGAGCCGGCACCGCAAGTACGCCTCCGCGTGCGCGTCGCAGTGTTCCGATGGGAACCACTCGCCGCGGTGTCGAAAGTAGTGTTCGCGCTTGGCCGCCGCCACGAGCTCGTCGAGTCGGCGCCCCGCGAGGCTAAAATACGCCGAGTCCGTGTCCATCGCGCAGTACTGGATCAGGGGGCGCGGAATGTAGGCGGCGATGAAGTCGTAATAAAACTCCAGCATGCGCAGTTTGGCGTACTGATAGACGAAGTAGCCGATCTGGATGGGCAGCGCGTACCGGACGGTTCGCTTGTTCAGCGCCACCTCGTAGAGGTCGTCGGGGACGACGACGTCGAGCTGACGGAAGCGACGATTATTGATCAGCGTCGAGGCGCCGGCGGCCGTGCAGAACTTGATGTTGCGGTGCAGGTCGACGCGCGTGATCGTTTTCCCGTAGGAACTGTTGCCGAGCAGTTTAAACGTGTCGGCGATGATGGCCTTGTCGGGGTCGTCGTCGCCCGCGCGTCGCGCGTCGGAGACCGTGTCGCCGAAGCGGCGAAAGCACGCGACCGGCTCGTACTCGACGATCTGGTAGAAGCGCTCGACGACGAGGCCGTGCCGCAGATACCACCGCAGTAGCGGCGTCGCGAGCAGAATCTTGACGCCGAAGAAGCTCCCCACGAGCGTGCGCTGAGACCGGACGAGGAGGTCGTGCGTTTCGGCGTAGCGACGCATGAACGGGCTGAGATCGTCGCGCTCGATGTAGGCGTTCTTGAATATCGGCTGCATCTCGGCGAAGGCGTCGCGCAGCGCCGCCGGAACGGCGAGGTCGCACTCGACGAGGCCGAACAGCGTGCAGTCGAGCACGGCCTTCAGGATCGTCGGCCGCGTCACGGCGCCGTCGCCGGTCCAGCTCCGCGACGGCGGCGGCGGCGGTCTCGTCGCGCGCCACTGGCACTCCCACATCTCGACGACGGCGACGAAGCGGCGAAGGTAGGCCGTGACGGCGGCCGTCTCGGCGTACAGTTGGCTCATCGGCTTACCGTTCACCGCGTTCGTCTCCCTCCCCGTGCACGGACAGCCGTGGAAGAAGCACCCTTCGAACTGGTACGCCGTCCGCGTCGCGCCACACCAGCCGTCGACCCGGTACTTGCCGACGCGCTTCTCGCGCCCGTTGAGCTGGTGACGTATGTGAGCCCCCGTCTGCGCCGCCTCCCACGTCAGCCACTCGACGGCCAGGCGGCCGTAGCGGTGTACGCGCTCCGGCCGAAAGGCGTTGTCCGCGCGCCGGCGCGTGTACCACCCCGTCAGCATCTCCTGCGTGATCGCCCATAGGTAGAGACCGTTTGCGTCGAAGCCGACAATAGAGCGACAGGGGCGCGCCGACTCGCCTTACTCCTCGCGCCGAAGGGCGGTCACGCCGGCCTCGTGATAGCGCGCGAAAATGATCGAGGGGCCGCCGACGATCTGCGACTGTAGGAGCCGGTGCAGGTCCTTGTTCGACTCGTTGAAGAGCGTGAAGTGGAGCGACGACGGCAGATCGTTGAACAGATACAGCAGCGTCAGACCCGGCACGCTGATGGCGTCCTTGAACATGTCGATGCGGCGCTGCCGATAGAAGGCGAACTGCTTGTCGACGGCCTCCAGGAACGGCGCCACGTCCCTATTGTTATACCACACGAGGTATTCCCGCAGCGTCGTCATCCCCTCGTCGCGCCATACCCGCGCGCAACCCTCGTATTCGGCGGCCGAGATGCCTTCGCGCTTCAGGCGGCTGTAGAAGGCCTCGCGCGGCGGCAGCCGGGTCTCGGCCAGTTTACGCGGGTCGTCGAGGTACTCGTAGGGGAAGTGCCCCTTCGTCGCCTCGCAGCCGTACGCCTTCAGAAACCGGGCGTAGCTGACGCCGGGGGCCAGATAGTTGGTGATGTCCAGGAACTTGAGCGTCGCCGTCGCCAGGCACATGAAGTTGTTCTGACGCTTGATCGTGAACGCCGACGAGATGCTCTGCGCCTCGTCGGTCATGAACAGGGGCGTCAGATATTTCTTAACGACGTTCAAGTCGTACTTCCCCGAATTGAAGCCGAGGACGGGGAGACGGCGCAGGTACTGCCACAGACGGTCGCCGAGCACCGTGTACGGGCTCTTATCGCGCGCCGCCTCCGCCACCGTCGCGTGCGCCCGCCATTCGGCGTCGAGCGCGTCGATCGCCTCGAAGGTCGCGTCGAACGACGGCCGCAGAGCCGCGCACGCCGCCTCGCTCATGGCCTCCAGGGCGTCGATCAGGCGCTTCGCGAGTTCGCCCGAATCGCCGGACGTCACGAAGCAGCGCGCCGTCTCGTGCCCGGGGACGTTCGAGGCGACGCTCACGCTGAGTAGCTCGTGTCGCGCTATCCACCGGCATTTGGCGCTGTCCGCCGGCAGATCGTGGTCGTCGAAGTAGCACTCAAAATCGTACGTCGCCCTGTACGGATAGTAGCGCAGGCGTTCGTCCACGTAGACGCCCTCGTCCTACAGCTGCTGAAACACGGACGGCGTCGGATGGTAGACGCCGCCGGGAAAGACGTGGCGAACGCCGCCCTCGCACGTCGCCTCGTGACGCCGCAGCCGATTGGCGGTGCGCCACAGCGCATCGCCGCACTTGCCGCATCGATACGAACGACAGAACAGCGACACGTCGGCTATGTAGGAATAGTGCGTTTCGAACAGATTGACGTTGATGGTGGTCGGGTAGCGATGGAGGGAGCGGCGGACCACTTCGGCGGTGGCGTCCTCCGCCGACAGCCGATACACGGTCACATTCGTTTCGAAGGCCGCCTCCTCCCGGTCGAGTTCGTTCAGCGGGACGCCGGCGAACGCGCAATAGGGTTGGTCGCCGTAGTCGGCGTAGAGCCTTAAGGCGGCGGCCGTCAAATCGTCAGCGCGAAAGTCGGCGCCCCGATTCAGCGCCAGACAGCGGAAGAGGCACACGTTGTCGGCGTACGGATGCCCGCGGCGATCGTTCACTAGGCTGACGAGCCCCGCGTTGCGGCGCAGATAGGCGGGGAGGGACTGCTGACGGGCGCACCCGATAGGATGGTGGATGATGGCGTTGAGGAAGTACGTAACGTTCGTTACCAACTCGGCGATCCACCCCGAGTCGGGGCGCTGCTCGATCACGTACTGCAGAACGTCGGGCTGTCGGGTGGCGTCGAGGAAGCGTTCGAATGACGCGGCGTCGGAAACGAGGACGGGCGACTCGAGATAGCGGCCGCAACAGTTACACGAAGAATGGTAGTAACGTAGGCGGCCCGTCTCCCTGTGCCGCAGAATAAACCCGTACGATCAGTTTATTTTAAAGGCCCGAGTCTGCGCCTCGAACATCAGTCGTAGTTGGGCTTCGTGCGAGGCGGAATCCCCGTGGCCGGACAAATGGAAATTATACCTAGATTGAACGGGTCCGCGCGCCACAGACGTACGGATGCTCGCCCAGTAGTCGCGCACGACGCTCTGTAGGTCGGCGTCGACAACGTCGTCGTCGTCGCGACATAAATGGCTATCGGCGCGCCCCTCAAACGGTCGATTGCATTTTGGACACACCTCAGCGGCGTCGCCGCAAATTCGCAGATGCCGCAACATATTGGTGCGCAGCGCGAACGATTCATCGCATTTCGGGCATACTTATTTATCGAGGCCGCATGTTTTTAGATGCTTCGACAAATGAAAAAGACGGACGAACGATCGATCGCATTTCGGACACACGTGCATCGTCGGTCTAGGCGGCGCGCTATTAACTACGACGAGGCGCGTCGACGCCACTTATAAGGCCGCCCTAACGCCCGCTAGGAGCTTTCTAAACGACGGCGGCGGCGGTTTTCTCCTGGTACAGTAATGTGACAATTGTTATCCGTCAGGTGGCGGCACTGCTGCCCCCGTCGTCCGTGGACCGCCGAGGTGGCGACAGGGGAGCAACGTTTTTGTGGTGGCCGACAGGTGGCAGCTTCGAGGGATAGTTTTACGTTTGGCAGTTCGCCTGTCAGCGGCGGCAAAGTTTTTGTTTACGTTTTGTAGTAGAAATTTCTGCTGTCAGCCGCTCCCGGTTCGCCTGTCAGTGGCGCCCGGATACGGCGGCAAAGTTTTTGTTTACGTTTTGTAGTAGAAATTTCGGCTGTCAGCTGCTCCCGGAGTTTTTGTGCGCAGCAGTTGGACAGGCATTGAATGTCAGCGACGTGCGTGTTTTTTGGATGGCAACAACAGGAGGCGGGAATTGATTTTGTTTTCATACGTTTTATTAAGCAGTCTCGTACTACTACATCACCACCACCACAGTAAGGCTTTATGCCACGGTAAACAGTAAAGAGGCTTTATGCCGCAGCAGACTAAATAATAAGGCTTTGCGCCTCCAACAACGGCCTATAGCAAAATGAAAATGTTCATCGCTACTAAAGAGTGTTCGGCGGGAACTTATGCCACAGCGGAGTAAATAATAACGCTTTAAGGGCGCAACAGCGGACTATAGGCCGCCCGATTAAGTTGATCGGCTTTACTATTCAATTTCCTACTAATGTTCATCGGCGTACCTACTAATAATAAGGCTTTATGCCATAGCGAAATGCAATGTTCAATTACTAAATGTTCATAGGCAAAAATTAAGCGTTCGGCGGCGAATACGTCAGACGTCGAGGCATGCCCTTTTCAACAGGTAATACTGCACGGCGACCTCCAACAGAGCACGGTCGAACGGCGCCGTCCAATCCGTCCCCATGAGCCAGTCGGCCACCTGGCGCATGAGGGCGCCCTCCGAGGCGCGATCGCCGCGTATACGAATAGCGGGGAGCAACAACGTCTGCTGTAGAAAGCTGTCGAGTGATGTTGAAAAAAAGCACACATTCAGGGCCGCCACGTTTTCGTACAGAATGTTCTACCGCCGACTCGGCTTCCTTCCCCTGTAGCCGCACATGTGAACGAAGGGGCACCCCTCCTCAGGGGGGCACTCACCACATTCTTGGCGCGCGGTGTCCATCACGCGCTCGCCGATTAGCTCGGCAAACGTGGCCATCATACAGCGCTGACGTCCGGCGTACGAGTGCAGAACGCTCCACTCCGAATCGGCCTGAAGCGTGCCCACGATCACAGGGCGTTTGTTGCGGGCCCACGGTATGAAGTCTTCCGACGAAACTGACAGCACGGCCAGAGGCAGTGGCGACGGTGGCACGGCTGCTGCGGCGTCCGCTGTCGCCGCCGGGGTTAATAGCACAGCTGCTGCTGCTTCGTCGGGCGCCACCACCACCACCACCGAGGTTAATGCAACGTACGTGGGCGTCCCGGCGTCGCTCACCAAGTCGTGCGGTGGCATGGGCTGCGTGTCTTCCGCCTCAGGCCAGTACGATATCCCTTCTTCTTCTTCTCTCGCCAGCGGTGGAGGGTCGTTGGCGCCGGCAAGGCGTGGCGTCGTTTCCTTCTTAGCGCACTTCTCGGCAGGGGGTGCGCACTCGTCAGCAGCGTCGATTAGTCCGCGCAACGCAGCAGCAATTACAGCGTCCTACAGAACAATAACCAAAGCAGCAATTACAACGGTCTACAGAATACTAGCCAAACGTTAGTCATTCAAATGTACACGCCGGCCTCGCTCCCCTTCTTTGTCACGACCCGCGCCTCACGGACCGTATACGTGTCCAGTATGCCACCCCACACGAGCTTATGCACGGTCAGCTCCAAGACTGTGCCAACCAGGCTCGCCACAAAGCTACTGCGCAACTGGTCGGGAAACAGGCCTGACACATGATCGGCATTGTAATCGCCTATCGCCGAAATAACTTCGTCGAACAGGGTGATCCAAATGCCGGCCTCAGTATCGGCGTCCTTTTCGTCTTCCACCAAAACGCGCACCGAAAAATACGTCTTCGCCTTTGCCTGTACACCGTGTACAGCGCACACCCGGCCACCGCTTTCTAGACCTCTCACTTTGCGCTTGCAAACGCCACAGCCGATGTACGTGCATTTGCTTTTCCAAGCCACGCCAACGATTGTTACGGGGGTAACAATTTTATACGAGCCATCGCACGCCAGCACGAATTATATCAACGATACCTCGGACGCACTCACCACGGCCTCAAAAGTAGGCGCCACGTCGGCCGTCGGAAGCGCCTTCGCGCTGGCCTCCGACGCCGGCTTCGCTTTGCCACCAGACGTCACCGTTGGCCCCTACCTCAGCTTGCTGCCCCTCTTTGGCGGTGCCTCTCCGTGCGCGACAGGCGGCGACATGATCAACAACGCTCTGCAACACACAAAGTTACTGCAACGGTAGCAACACGACAGCGACGATACTTAGACGTTCTCCGCCCAGTCCCTATATAAGCGCTTTGCACGCGGCCCGCACGCGGCCCCCGTGAGCGAGCGCACGCGAGCCGCAAAGCAGCCGACTCTTACAAGGTTACTAAAACTGAAAAAAATATCTCGGTCAGCCTAGTGCACTAACAGAACGCCACTTTTATTTCCTAATATAAAGTTACCATAAGATTCTCTAGGCCCCACTGACTATTATAGGCCGCTTAGTTTGCTCACATTTCACCTTTAACGGTCGTTTTAAAGACTTACAAACAGTTACATAAGCTCTTTATATAAACAGTGACGTCAGCCCCTTGTGTAAGGCTATGGCGTACGTGTCTAGGTCGCAACACGTTACCGCGCGCAAAACAGCGGCGCAACAACTGCGCAATTCATTTCTCACTATGGAGCCGACCGATCAAGTTGGCAATTATGCGGCCAATTCTCAACAAGCACAAACCAGGTACGTTTTGCTAACTCAACTAACACTGACTTTCCTCACTCACATTACTGCTTTCTTTTATAACGTTCACTAACTAACTAACTATTTTTTACAGCGAGCTACCTCCCCAAAACGCAGGAATTGGGACTCCCCAAGTCGACGTGAATACGCCTCCCCAAGCCGCCGTGAATACGCCTCCCCAAGCCGCCGGGGATAGTGCTGTTCCGCCGCCGCCATCTATGCGTCTACCCCCACCCCAACACCGCCCCGGCGAAAGGTACGTTTAACGATACTAACTAAATAGCGCTTTTTTTAATTTACCTTTATTTGCAGACGCCTATTACGGACTTTCGATAAAGCCTATAGCTGCTTTTCGTGCGCCCCACTATTTACAAACGCCCCGCTACAGACTTAATGCTCTTTTTTTTTACAGGCCCCCACCTAAAAAGAGACGCGCCGTTACTTTAATACTTTTTTTCATACTTGCAGACGAAACATCGCCGGCTTCGATACACTGCATATAGGGCGCGGGCAAACCCTTGCGAGGCCCTCGCACCGAAACGGCTTCATTAATAGATCTAGAATAAATTTGAGCCCAGGCGATCTGATTATGATTGATAGAAGGCCGCGCGCCGATAGGCCTGGGCCCACATTGTACCTTGGACGTCGCCGACCACATCACACCCCTTAACACTTTTTCCTTCTCCACAGATATCGCCTATTGGTCGTGGCGCCCGAACTAGTCAATCGGCTCCTTATGGGACAAACCCTCGCCAACCACACTCATCGGAATGGACACCCGGCAGGGCGAGCCCCGCGCGCCAGTAGTCGCCACCCCGACGCTAATTGAACTTTTCCTCCTTCCCACAGCCGACACATCTACGTGGTCGACCCTGGCCTAACGCATAGATGCTACGCTATCGGACGGGGTACTATAATTCACTTCATCGGACCTGACCCTCACACAATCAGCTTCACCTCGTCACGACGCCACCACCGGCCCCTCTTAGCCGTCGAGCCGCGACGACAACAAGAACAACAACAACAACAAGAACAACAATACGACAGTGACGAAGAACCAGAAGAAAACTTCGACGACGGCTACAGTGTCACCCCCGATTTACAATTTCTAGCTGCAGACAACCCCCTACCAGAAGAGACTTTCACACAGCCATTCTCATTTGCTGATATCTTTCCACGCCCTGAAATTCTCCTCCCCTCATTTGCGCCACCCATCCCAGCACATCTTTCCGTTCATTTAGGCTTTCCTCCACAGCCCCGCGGTCGCCACGGCTTTGGGCCACCCCCATGACCCCTTTCCGTCTTCATAATAAATTCATCTGTATACCAATAAAATTTATTTCTCACCACTTATTGCTGTTTCTGTGTTTCCTTTCGCATTCCACCAGCATTCCAATTCACACACGAATAATGCCTATATTTCCACCTACACATTTGGCCCACTCCACCAGCATTCCAAATCACACACGAATAATGCCTATATTTCCACCTATTCGTCGTTGCAACACCAAACACCAGCGATCGCCAAAGCCACAAGCTTAATACACGCGCACAGGCCAATCTGACAGCTCCGGCCTCCAGCTGCTATAACGATATTGCACGCGTATCAGCTACTACCAACTGTGTTTCCAACTCACACACGAAAAATCCAGCGATCACCAAAGCCACAAGCTTAATATACGCGCACAGGCCAATCTGACAGCTTCGACCTCCAGCTGCTATAAATTGCACCGCCAATGCACGCGTATCAACTGTTACCAACTGACACACGAATAATGCATATATTTCCACCTATTCGTCGTTGCAACACCAAACACCAGCGACCGCCAAAGCCACAAGCTTAATACGCGCGCACTGACAGCTCCGGCCTCCAGCCGCTATAACGATATTACACCGCTGATGCACGTGCATCAGCTGTTACCAAACATCAGCTGTACCGCAGCCAGCACTGACAGGCAATACCCACATCGGCGCCACAACCTTAATACAAGCGCGCCTATGCGACACGAAAAACATTTATCCGGCCTTCCGTCAAACAATGCACATAAAACTCCTACAGCCTGACATACGACACCCCATTCGCCAGTGAGTCGTGAAAACCAGGCCACTCAATTGCCCTCCTGATCTCCAGCGCGCCGGGCGTAATCTAAACCGCTCGACTAACCTCGATGATCCCCAGCCCCACCACCGCACCGGGCTAGAAGCTTCTAGAAGGTTCTAGAACATTCTAGAACCTTCCCGCGCGTCATTATATTAACCTCGCTGATCCCCAGGGACGTCACTTCACTCTAAAATCTTTCCCACCTCCCCCGTGCACCTAATTAATACTAATTGGTCGCTATTTACTATGTTTAGTCATTGCTAACGTCCTCCTCCAATAATTGCGCTACTCATTTGTTACTAATTAGTACTTAATTAATTACCCTAATTTGTTTACCTAATTAGTACCTGATTAGTCACTAGAGGCCGGCAATCACCCTATTTATTTCCCTTATTAGTGCCTCATTAGTTAGTAGATGGCGACACCCTCTTTCTCATGACCCCCATCAATCACTTTGACGTTTACTAAAACATTAGTGCTAAAAAACGTAGGAATTCTACTTATAAAAAACTCAAAAGCCTTTGATCTTAGGTCACTTCCGGTGATCGCGGCGCCTGAACCACTACTATAGACTACACGGTATATTGACAGACACACCAAATGTATCAAAGTTGCTTTAAATTTCAACCAAGCGGGCCAACGTTCAATTTGGCACTGGCACGTCAATAAGAAAACACAGAGTGAGACAGTAACGCTGACACAAACAAGTGAAAAGCTAGTAATATACATACATAAAACATATTATGCGTCGCTTCGTTGAAATAACAGGCACGACAACCTGTGACATTATGTTGACTTGTGGAAATGTATACCTTGTAAGCAATAGTAATGCTTAAACTTGCATGCAGAACAATGTTGAACTTAAAGCACGTGTTTGTCCGAGTACCGTTTGAAGTTCCGCAGAGCAAAACCGCTTACAGGACCCCTACTTTGCACATTGATGCGAGGGTAACATTTCGTAATTTTTTTTTGCAGAACTGCCTGTCTGAATTTACATGCTGGTGCACTGACGTGTTTGTTGTTTAAAATCATAAGGCAGTACAGAAAGGTCAAGACTCGCGTCGGACACAAAACACCAATTATATCAGTGAGACGACTGAAGTCACGGAAATGTGTCTTAAGCTCCACAAAACCGCTGAACTCATAACCCGGCAACATAAGACGGGAAAGGTGGGAACACATCTGTACGACACACTATCAGTCAGCAGAGAACAAGCTCGAACTACAACAAGCGATGGAGGAATGGAGAGAAGTGTTCAAATAGTGTTGAAGAAGCATGAACTGAAACCTAGCCTGGAGAAGAAAGAAGTGATTTGGATTGAACACCAGAGAAAGGAAGTGAACGTCAGGTTGTATGGGAAGGAAATCAAGCAAGCGGACGGTTCTGTGCACCTTAGCAGAATGGGTGCGTATGGTGGGTTTATAGTGGTAGAGGTGCGACTTCGAATACAAGTAGGGTGGAGTTCTTGCATGAAGATACAGGAAGTCAGGATGGATAGAAACACATGGAATAACCTAAAAGAAAAAATTGGCGAGAGCATGTATTACACCACCATGTACGTATAACTATGATGCAAGTTTGTGAGAACAACTGGGTTCGAAGAATCAATAGGACAAATAGAGGACAGATTATAATTATGACTACTACTAATAACGATGGAATGATTTCTTTTGCGCCAATATCATCGGAAAATCATAGATCAGTGGCGCAATAAAATAAATAAACGTTCTCGTTGTCATTTGCAGAGCAAAAGTCGTCAACAGATGGATGGGATTGCTAAGAAGCTTCGTAGGATATGCAGTAATAAAAATATCGTGTTTTAATTGACGGCAACATGAAATTATATTTCTTACTGACTTAACACAATAGGGAGTAAGCTCCACTAAGTTGGTGCGATAATCAAAAAGGCTCGAGTTCCAGCATTCGTTTCTTTGATGGAGAAACCAGTACGCAGTTAGTTTATATGATAAGGATTCATAAATAATTGTACATATCTTAAAAATAATGCGATATCTTACAGGTTGCCAATGCAGTTATTTTAGAAGTGGCACTGAGCAAGAAAAACGAGGCGATTGTATAAACATCCCTGCTGTATACTGTATATATATATATGTGTGTGTGTGTGTGTGTGTGTGTGTGTGTGTGTGTGTGTGTGTGTGTGTGTGTGTGTGTGTGTGTGTGTGTGTGTGTGTGTGTGTGTGTGTATGTGCGTGTGTGATGTGTGTGTGTGTGTGTGTGTGTGTGTGTGTGTGTGTGTGTGTGTGTGTGTGTGTGTGTGTGTGTGTGTGTGTGTGTGTGTGTGTGTGTGTGTGTGTGTGTGTGTGTGTGGGTGGAGAGGCTTAACTGGGGACTTCCACCTAACACACAATCCTGCAAGTGGGGACCTCAAATGAATTGGCGACCTGTTTCAGGTCCCCAGTTCCTTCTCGACTTTTAACCACTCAGATCACCCTGGCAAAGTATAAGAAACATTTTAGCCGAAGGTCCCCAATTACGATTTGACAGATGGAACACACATACATAACGTCTTCTAACTTACAAGCAACCTAGAAATCCCACTGTCCTCTATTTATAACTGTATAGCGGACGGCCTATTTCTTATCACTGGGCTATTTGTGGGGAGCAGAAACAGATCTGGCCATCTTGACTGAGATCATTAATGACCAGTCCTACTGCTGCATTCATACAATTTGGCTGATTTCTGGTCATCATATACGGATAACCAGAACAAATGCCATGTTGTTGTGCATTTGGGTGTATGTATTAGTAAAACAAACTATGTAGTTCTATGTAAAGTAATTAATGTACTCATATCATATATAGTTGGTTTTCTTTCCAGATGCAGTTTTATGACATACTTAGTGAGTGTAAATGGTTGAAGGGTTAGGGTGGAGAGACTAGGTGTTGCTTTGTTATTGATTTCTATCCAGATGCAATTGGGTGGTGATGGTGGTTAGAGTGAAAGGACTAGGCAGTGAAGGTGTTATTTTGTTATGTCACTAATGTTTTGATTTCTATCCAGATGCAATTATGTGGTGATGGTGGTTAGAGTGAAGGGTCTAGGCAGTGATGGTGTTATTTTGTTATGTCACTAATGTTTTGATTTCTATCCAGATGCAATTATGTGGTGATGGTGGTTAGAGTGAAGGGTCTAGGCAGTGATGGTGTTGCTTTGTTATGTCACTAATGTTCTGATTTCTATCCAGATACAATTAGGTGGTGATGGTGGTTAGAGAGAAGGGACTAGGCAGTGAAGGTGTTACTTTGTTTTGTCACAAATGTTCTTATTTCTATCCAGATACAATTATGTGGTGATGGTGGTTAGAGAGAAGGGACTAGGCAGTGAAGGTGTTACTTTGTTATGTCACTAATGTTCTGATTTATATCCAGATACAATTATGTGGTGATGGTGGTTAGAGTGAAGGGACCAGGCAGTGATGGTATTATGTTGTTATGTCACTAATGATTTGATTTCCTTCCAGACACAATTGTTGCACACTTAGCACATTAACAAGCCATGTTCTTTTATATTTTTGCTAAGTTTATAGAGTTTATAGATGTGTTCCATCTGTCATATAGCTTGAACTTACCAAAAAGACTAAAAATCATATAACAATAATGATTCAGCAAATGCAACGGTGCTTAGGGTGATTTCATTTTTTAGTTCCTACAATCAGCGAAACACCAATCTTTAACTTCAAAGTCACTATATTCTACAAAACAGTAGATATAATGAAATGCCCATATCTGTTTTGCAAGATCCGATTGATCTAGAGCCATAACCAAGTTATTTCCTATGTAATAAATGCTCTCCTCTGGCTTGATGATTTCTAGTAACGTCCAGTTGGCCATCAATGACACAAAATAGTCTATCTGTTGTGAACTTATGCTGGCCACTTCTCATGGATACAATGAATCTTTGTATTCAACAACACACACATCACCCACCATAACGTCAGCATGTAGTTAATTTGGGAGTGAGTACTTAGTGTCATGGTGAACAGTGCTGGATCAGTCGTGCGTATGTGGTACACAAATCGATTTCCAGGGATTGCCCTAGCACGTCTGAATAATTATCTCAGTTATTCATGCACTGGTACCGGTTATGTATATACATATATACTTATATACTTTGGTTACCCGTATTACAATAATTATTTATTATGTAAACTGTCATGTTTTATGTTAGTATGCTGTTACACTCATGGTTTCAACAACCAGTTTTATATATTACGTAAACAAAACGCATGACAGATAGGATAATCGAGCTCTTTTGCTTACTAGCGTTTAATTTTTGAGAGGTATTATCTGGATAGGAGCTACAACTCGGGAATGCACTCAAGTAATGTTCCTCTAGTAAAGCAAAGTTATACCCTTTCAAAGTAATGAATTAAATCCTTTAAAGCGCAACAGTATAGAAAATCACTTACATATTTTCATTAATAAATTAAGTGGACACACTATGTATATACATATATATATATATATATATATATATATATATAATTAGTATGTAATGATAGTCATATCTTTAAAAATTACTCATCGCATCTTAACAAAATATATATAAAAATGTATGTGATATACGCCCATTTTATGTCCAGTTGCTTAATGTTACATAACGTTACATACATTTTCATCAAACGAAATCAGTTCTTCAATGTCCTGCAGGACACTACAAACTTTATATGGCGCAGTTGTGTGGTAGCTGCGCGCGCAATCTAAACCGAAGACTAGATCAAAGAGAGTAGCGTAAAGTTTGAAGACATCACAGTCGATTCGGATGGTGAGTGAAATGTCATTGTATCAATTTTTGCTTTCCTTGATTTATCTATGTTTGGTGTGCAGAGACAATTACGCTCTTTAGTCAGTTCTTGATTAAGCAAGTTGCACTGTTGACATCTCTTTTTACCTGACATAGATGCGACCTTTGCTTAAATTGTTGCTTTACAGAAGTGGTTGTGCGAGATGATCACGCCAGTGAAAGTGAAAGTGGGTATTGATATTACTATTATTTCATTTTACTGAATTAGGTAATTTGATATAAACCACAGATTAGCATGCACGAATTGGATGTTGCATGACTACTACATATTTATTGTTCATCAATAAAATTTATAATCGTAAATATAGCATATTGCGACACGAAAATTGGTTTATGGATTTCATTCAATGTCACCTTTATTCCTGTATGATATCCAGAGCTCTGTGGAGAGGCATACTTGTTTGTAGAGTGTGTTTTACGATCGTTATTATAATTAATTTGGTATCACGTATTACAGGGCAGGGACAATTCGCTTGGCCAATAAATACTTTATGTATGTAATTGTAAGAAGTTCACAAGTGTTGTATTTCGTTTGCAGGCGACCCCTCCCATGGGCAGCCAACATCAAGTGAGAAGACCAAGCCAAACCTTGGTTCGATTCTGCTTCAGCGATTCCGACTCCGATTCCGACTCCAGCAGACCTTTTCAATTCCGATTCCGATTCCGTTTCCAACTCCGTTTGCCTGAGTTAACAGCATTTTATATAAAATGGATACTAAAACATTTGGTCTTCCTTAATATGGGTCACTGTAGCCAAAAGTATGCTGTGAACATTAACTCAGCTTAAAATGTCATGTACCTAATGAATTGATGGTAGACACAATGGGTCTCAATATATAAATATACCGATTACCAATTATGGAACATATCATGATATAAACTTCATTAAATACATTGTTGTAATGTTGATTGCATCCAACCTACTCATTGACTACATTATTTATAAATATAAAGCAAAAGTAGTAGGCCCGATTGGAGTTGGAATCGGAATCGAAAGGTTTGCTGAAATCGGAATCAAACCAAATCCAGCACAACTTTTGAATCAAACGTTGTGTTGGAGTTGGAATTGGAATTGAACTGAGACAACCGGTGTTGGAATCGGAATCAGAATTGAAAAGGTCTCTATTTCCAGCTCGTGGTTGAGCAGACTATCTTTGGTCATTATCTTCTCATTATATGTAATTTTTATCTATTCAATACACTGGTCCTTATCATTATCGTTACCTGAAATATATACCCATTTTATAGCTACATATACTTTCTACCTATCTACTTTCTACCTATTGTTGTTCTACTTCTAGCTCGTGCTTGAGACACTACCTAAATACGTTCTGTCAGCTATGTGGGCACTGCATGCTCGCTTAAAGTCCCCGAATGGAATCTAACAGCTGATTATATTTTAAAATGTTGGTCCTTCTCATTACGTCTACTGTCTACTTGTTCCGAACAATTTGTACTTTACATAATTATATTATGTCTTCTACCTATATCTGACAGTTTGTTCTACTTCCGGCTTGTGCCTCCTAGCTTTTTTTGTGAGCTAGATATATATTGATTCCACACTTGAAGTCTTCTTGTGGAATTTCACAGCTGACAATCTATGAGCCTTCCATTTGTGTGTATATGCTACCCCTGTGTGTGTACTTGTACTAATTGAATGGTGCTATCTCTTTAGATGGAAATAATGTTGATGTGCATACGCTATCTCTTCCTAATAATGCCAGAACAACATTGACCTTCGCGATGCGACAAAACAAACATGGCAATCAACGCCGACGTCAACGCGAGTTTCAGTGAGCGTATCGTAAAAATAAATATAATTTTATAATAATAAAGTTCCAGTGTGTGATACGAGGTCTCCAGTTGCGTTCTTCAGAGGCGTGCGCGCGCTTGTGTGTGTGTGTTTTATTTGTAACATAATAGCTTTAGCTGTATTTATTCAATATCAGACCACAAATATAATGTTTCTTTTTAATTCCATTGATGGTCGCAACAAGTGAGAAGACAATCACCTTTTTCAGAGAACTCACTGTCGTACCTCGTTGTTCATGGATTATTATTATTATTATCACTACAATAATTTGTTATTGTTATCAATACTATCATTATCATTACTATTATTAATATCATCATAATTATTATTATAGTATAGTCACTGGCAAATACGTCAGAAGTGGTCACCGTCGGAGTAGTGGATGTTATTGTTATACTTTTTTGTTCCTTTCACTATTTCACGGGAGACAATGTTGCAATGCCGTACTGTTTCATTTATGTATATTAAAACAAGTTATAACTAAGGGTTATGTGGCTAGTCTGAATCCCAATTAGACGCAGCAAAGACTACGAGTATGTGTATTAATTAATGTTTCTTTCGTTTTAGTGCTACTATTAATGGTTATCATAGTACATCTACCTCCATAAACAATTTGATTTATTTAGATTCTTCAAGTATTTGATATCCACACTAGATTACATTCACCCATAGAGCAACCGAAACAAAGTCTGACAATCAGAAAGAGGCGACAGTCATCACCAATACAGTATTTTTATTATGAAGTCTTTCACAGTAGCATCATCTGGGGAGTAGCTCACTATTCTATATTTTCATGTTCGTCCGATAGATGAAAAGCAAATGCGTAAGTTCGTAAGTACTTAATTCGAAATAACAACGAGAATTTTAATACTTCACCAATTGGTAGACCTGAGGCCAAAGAATGACGGAAGCCAATCAACTTAGTAAGATGCGAGTGTACCTCGGGGCATAGCGGGTATATGACCGTGTTGCCCCATAGTTTGCATATTAATGTATCAATGTTTATGTTATGTGAATAATTCAAGCACACTGTTGTCATCACACCCTCGCGTAATAGATCCATAGATCCACAAATAACACACAAGTTACCATATAATGCACAATTTGGTCATACGGTGCGGACGGCCAATTGCCAAACGCAATATCTTACCAGCTGAGATGATTGGAATGTTTACAATAAGCTGTTGTCTCGTATTTTCTTATACTCTGCTTTCGTAAGCCAACGGACAAGAGGCACTGACACGCACGACAGTGTAGGCCAGCGATGTTTAACCTCTCGGTGATGCGACCGAAATTCAGGTCGAGATATTTGCTTGAAGACCAATGCCTTCTAATATTGAAATCATACAGGCCCGCAGCCATGGGGGTTCATGGACTTCACGTGATCCCCTCTTTTTGTGAATCCCCCTTTCTTCTAAACGTGAAAGCCCCCTTAAATTTAATCCTTAAGATGTGATCCCCCAAATTATTTATGTTAAGATTATTCCCTGTTTCTTTAAAACGTGAACCCCCCTCCTAAAACCTGCTGGATGTTGTTCAAACATTATCCAGCATGCCATGACAGCCTGATTGAAATATATGGTAAAGGGATAACAAATACACAAGAAGCCAATTTTTCTCTAAAGGTACATGACTCCAAATTGAAGTTAGTCAGAAATTACTGATTCACACAAAACAGACAAAGCTATACTAAAGATTTATATGAGTGAGTCAAATTGATATCGACATTTCACTGCATAATGACAGTGGTTCTCATAAGTATCATGTTAATGCTGGTGGGTGAAAGGGGTGACAGTGACTTAACACTGATTAAAGAACAAATACGAACACAGATATAGTGTATTGGGCCATATAAAAACACGTATTGGCTTATCGTCAGAACTCTGTTAAAATTTAAATGATGGGTGCTGTTTTAGTATGCAGATTGAGTACCGAGTATCAAAGGGCTATTCTCAACAATCAACAAATTAATATGCGTAAGGAGTGTATTTAGTATAAGCGACAAACCTGTAGAAAAATTCATCTAGCTTGACATATGAATTTTATAACAAATATAACGGCACCTATTTTAATATACGCTTGCTGGTGAGAAACTATGAGTTACGTGGCCTTAGTTGTGGTTGCTGAAATTCTGTTGTTGCAGGTTGCATAGATCTCAGAAATAGGGGCCTAATCTCGGCAAGAAAGTGTGAAGAAGCTTTAATCTCAATTATTACCTTCATTTTGTTTGTTAACTGCCAAATACAGATAACATTTCGTGAGGTCAGTGTTGCCTAGAGGTTACGGTACACGATTATTTGATACCTGTAATTTAATTAAAATTCCACAAGAGGAAATGTTTTATAATTTTCTATATATGGTACGCAGTTTATAAAGGTTTATTAAATATACTAACTGAATTATGTTATAGATAAATTGTAGACATTTTGTGCTGCAGATCAGTTACATATATAATATATTAATTAACTGAAAACCACATTGGTAATGTCACCAATATGATATTATTATATGCATACATATATATATATATATATACATATATATATATACCTATTCAAAACTGCACATATGGTCAAGTGTTTCTAGTAAATAATTCAGTTGTGTTAATAACATAATATCACTGCCTGTTGGCTTTTATGAATAACATTGTGTATAAATTATGCTTAATCAAAAAGAAGATGGGACACATTTCCACAGACCACATATATGAACTCCCCCTCCCTGAAAAAAAGCTCGCTAATGGCCTGCTGGAGATGCTAATGTGGTTTTAGACTAGAATGAAACCACACGGTCCACGATCCTCATACCCAACTTTATTGTCCTTTCAGCTAAAAACCCGACCATCTGCATGATGGGGGTATCCCAAGTGAACATGTGGCGCCCTCTGCATTGAGAGAAATATAACCCCACACGAACGCGTAGCGCCACAAGAGTGTGTATTGGGGAAATGTGAACCCCTCTTTGAAAAGCTGGCTACGGGTCTGTCATATGTGTATATATATATATATATATATATATATATAAATATATTTATAATATATATGTATATATATATCTATATATCGTTGAAGTAAACTATGATAATTATCCAGGTCTGTGGAATTTGGTATGTCTCCACCATATGTCGAAGTAATCATGATTCTCTACAGTGTCGCAGATGCATCTCGTGCAAACATCTACGCAAACGTGTTCAGAAAACGTGGGCCTGCCAGCATTTACCATTTAGCATTCATCATGAATACTCCCAGATATATGAAAAAATTATTTATGTTTTTGTTAAAATAAGTTGATGAATATTTAATATCATATTTGCGTGTTATTTAAATTTTTAGCTTCTTTATCTTTGAATTATTTTGACATTTCGTTATAGTCATCCGGATCAGAGCTCTTTGGAATTGGATTTTAGGGTCAAACCATTGTTCAGAACGCAAAACAAACGTATGGTTCTTTAATTCGTAAGTAGTTTGACAGTAGTGATCTTCGAAGGATGGACATGTTCTCCTACTTGCAGTAATCATTAGCTGGACTGACCGGAATGCCGTAAATCTGGAACATTACATTAAAAAAGGACCAATTGACTTGTGAAACAGCACGTGATATGATAGTTTGTGATTTTTCCTCTTTCCGGAATTCCTACAAAATGCTACACCTACAATTATCCGTCTGCACTGCCGTTGGATGACGTTCGGTTTGATAGTGATCACGATAGAAGACCTGATATGCTCTGTTATAATTTTCGTCTTAAACCAATTGGATGGGTGTTTCATTCCGAAGTAATCGTGAGAGCATTGATAATATACCTACTCAATTTATTCAGTTTAACTGCAAATATATATTATACGAATATATAGTAACTTGCTTGCTTCCGTGCACACACGAAGCTGACGTTTGATTTGAATTGACTGCAGTAGAACACTCAAATTAATGGTATCCTGCTAAATTGGTATGGTATAAGGACGGCAATCTTACAATATAACTGTACATGTACATACAAAAGATGCAATAACATCACGCATAGCCATTGTGTTTTATTCCCCTTTTATTTAATATAAACATTTTCAAACCCATTGGAGTACATTTTAACTGACACATGTCGCTTCAGTAAGCACATCCAGGCACAGTAAATCATTGTCTGCCTCTAAATTATAAACAGTATAAAATACGTTAGCGTAATATATAGTTAAAACAACACGGCCTTCCTTACTTCCATGCAATCTTTGCTTTCTATCTGCAAGTGATGTCCTCAGTAGCATGTAAGTCCATCTCAGTGTCCATCGGATTATGAGATCAAAGGAACATCAAAGGACCTGCTCATGAGGGACATCCATAACGGTCCAATGGGAAGGCCGGACTGACGCTAATGACCCCTAATGACCCTATGATTAATAACCTACCGTTTAGCTGCAGTGCTGTCCTCTTGTGGTGAAAAAGACTACTCTTTCATGGGAAGTATTCAGCCATACCACTGTCTACAGACAGGTACTCAGTTGTCGTTACTAATGAGTGTACTAATTACCCTAATTAGCTTGACCACTGACGTCAAGGTCAAAATGTCAAGGTCAAACGTCAAGGACAAAGGTCAATGGTCAGTGGTCAGTGGTCAATGGTCAAGCTAATTAGGGTAATTAGTACACTCTCAGTATCAATCGGATTGTGAGATCATCAAAGGGCCTGCTCATGAGGGACATCCATGACTCGTCTAATGGGAAGGCCGGAAACGAGCTAATGACCACTAATGACCCATGATTAATGACCTACCGATTAGCTGCAGTGCTGTCCTCTTGTCGTGATAACGACTACTCTTTCATGGGAAGTATTCAGCCATACCACTGTCTATAGACAGGTACTCAGTGGTCGTCACTAATGAGTGTACTAATTACACTAATTAGCTTGACAACTGACCTGTACTTAGACCTTGACCTTTGACCTTGACCAACAAACAGTTGACCTTGACCTTGACGACAACATGATTAATGACCTGTCATTTAAACTACAATGCTGACCTCTTGTGGCGATAAAGACTACTCCCCGCTGTCTACAGCCAGGTACCCTTTCCCGGGAAGTATTCAGCCATGATGCAACTACCACTGTCTATAGCCAAGTACTTAGTGGTCGTCCCTAATGAATGTACTAATTACCTACTTAGTTTGACCTTAGACCTTTGACACTGCTGGCTCATGGTATAAACCAAACGGAGGCCTAGTGGGGTGGTGATGGTCTGTGATAATGACCCCTAATAGTATAATGAGTCATGATTAATGACCTGTCATTTTAACTACAGTGCTGACCTCTTGTGGCGATCAAGACTACTCCCCGCTGTCTACAGCCATGTACCCTTTCCCGGGAAGTATTCAGCCATGATGCAACTACCACTGTCTATAGCCAGGTACTCAGTGGTCGTCCCTAATGAATGTACTAATTACCTACTTAGTTTGACCTTAGACCTTTGACACTGCTGGCTCATGGTATAAACCAAACGGAGGCCTAGTGGGGTGGTGAGGGTCTGTGATAATGACCCCTAATAGTATAATGAGTCATGATTAATGACCTGTCATTTTAACTACAGTGCTGACCTCTTGTGGCGATAAAGACTACTCACCGCTGTCTCCCGGGAAGCATTCAGCCACTGTCTATAACCAGGTACTCAGTGGTCGTCCCTAATAAGTCAATAGCGACATCTAGCGGGAAAGGGGTATCAAACAAGATAATCACTCATTGGCACTAATTAACCCCTAATTATGCGTTGACTATACAAGCACGCTAAAGCCTTTTCAATAGCGACATCTAGCGGGAAAGGGGTATTAAACATGCTCTCTCTCTCTCTCTCTCTCTCTCTCTCTCTCTCTCTCTCTCTCTCTCTCTCTCTCTCTCTCTCTCTCTCTCTCTCTCTCTCTCTCTCTCTCTCTCTCTTTCTCTCTCTCTATCTCTCTCTCTCTCTCTCTCTCTCTTTCTCTACCAGAAGTGGTAGTGTAGTGGTTAGAGCATCATACAGAGGTGGCAGTGTAGTGGTACGAGCAGTGGAATCTTATTCATGAGGTAGTGGTGTAGTGGTTAGAGCAGTGGACTCTCATTCAAGAGGTGGTAGTGTAGGGGATAGAGCAGTGGACTCTCATTCAAGAGGTGGTAGTGTAGGGGTTAGGGCAGTGGATTCTAAGTTAAAAGGTGTTAGTGTAGTGGTTAGAGAGGTGGTAGTGTAGAGGTCAGGGCAATGGACTCTCATAGCAGAGGTGTTAGTGTAGTGGTTAGAGCAGTGGGCTCTCAGTCAAGAGGTGTTAGTGTAGTGGTTAGAGCAGTGGACTCTCAGTCACGAGGTGTTAGTGTAGTGGTTAGGGCAGTGGACTCTCAGTCAAGAGGTGGTAGTGTAGTGGTTAGGGCAGTGGACTCTCAGTCAAGAGGTGTTAGTGTAGTGGTTAGGGCAGTGGACTCTCAGTCAAGAGGTGTTAGTGTAGTGGTTAGAGCAGTGGACTCTCAGTCAAGAGATGGTAGTGTAGTGGTTAGGACAGTGGACTCTCAGTCAAGAGGTGGTAGTGTAGTTGTTAGGACAGTGGACTCTCAGTCAAGAGGTGGTAGTGTAGTGGTTAGAGCAGTGGACTCTCAGTCAAGAGGTGGTAGTGTAGTGGTTAGGACAGTGGACTCTCAGTCAAGAGGTGGTAGTGTAGTTGTTAGGACAGTGGACTCTCAGTCAAGAGGTGGTAGTGTAGTTGTTAGGACAGTGGACTCTCAGTCAAGAGGTGGTAGTGTAGTGGTTAGAGCAGTGGACTCTCAGTCAAGAGGTGTTAGTGTAGTGGTTAGGACAGTGGACTCTCAGTCAAGAGGTGTTAGTGTAGTGGTTAGAGCAGTGGACTCTCAGTCAAGAGGTGTTAGTGTAGTGGTTAGGACAGTGGACTCTCAGTCAAGATGTGTTAGTGTAGTGGTTAGGACAGTGGACTCTCAATCAAGACGTGGTAGTGTAGTGGTTAGAGCAGTGGACTCTCAGTCAAGAGGTGGTATAAACAATGTATGTATTTGGACACCAAATCATAGTCACTATGTATTTAAATACATACAGTGTTTACAGTGACTATGTTTTTAGGTGTCCAAATACATACAGTATATATAGTGACTATGTTTTTAGGTGTCCAAATACATGCAGTGTATATAGTGACAATGGTTTAGGTGTCCAAATACATAGAGTATATATAGTAACTATGTTTTTAGGTGTCTAAATACATACAGAGTATATAGTGACTATATTTTTAGGTATCCAAATACATACAGTGTATATAGTGACTATGTTTTACCGTTCAAATACATAGTGACTATGTTTTAGGTGTCCAAATACATACATTGTATATTGTGACTATGGTTTAGGTGTCCAAATACATATAGTATATATAGTGACTATGTTTTTAGGTGTCGAAATACGTACTGTGTATATAGTGACTATGGTTTAATGGGCAGTACACCTTGCAGGTTAATGGACAGTACATAGTGGGTATAATGTAAGAGGTATTTTGCATAGTGGGGGGTTTTGTAATGGGGTGCGAGACGAGGCAACTATGTAGGACGGCTATTGTTAGTCACAGATATTCAGGTCGGTTAATGTTTTTAGGTGTCCAAATACATACAGTATATATAGTGAGGCATTAGTGACTATGTTTTAGGTGTCCAAATACATACAGTGTATATTATTACTATATTATTTAGGTGTCCAAATACATACAGTATATATAGTGAATCATTAGTGACCATGTTTTAGGTGTCCAAATACATACAGTGTATATTATTACTATATTATTTAGGTGTCCAAATACATACAATGTATATAGTCACTATGTTTTTAGGTATCCAAATACATAGTGACTATATTTAGGTGTCCAAATACATACAGTGTATATAGTGACTATGTTTTAAGTGTCCAATATATACAGTGACTAAGTTTTAGGTGTCCAACTACATACAGTATATATAATGACTCTCTTTTTAGGTGTCCAAATACATACAGTGTATACAATGTCTATGTTTTTAGGTGTTCACGTACATACAGTATATATAGACTGGTTCGTGTTGGGGAGCTTGCTCCACACTAGCACCTCTGGTATGTGAATTCACTGCTCTAACCATACTCAAACACCCCTGTATGAGAGGCGGCTGTATTAACCAATTCATTACCACCTCTGGTATGAGAGCCCTAACCACTACACTAGCACCTCTGGCATGAGAGTTCACTGCCCTTACCTCTACACTATTACCTTTTTTGATGCACTAACCACTACAGTAGCACCTCTGGTATGAGAGTGCATTGCCATAACCTCTACACTACTACCTCTTTTTGATGTTCTAACCACTACACTAGCACCTCTGGTATGAGATTCCATTTCCCTAACCACTACACTACCACCTTTGTGTGATACACTAATCACTACACTACCACATCTCTAACCACTACACTACCACCTCTGGTATGAGAGTCCACTGCCCTAACCTCTACACTACCACCTTTGTATGAGATTTAACTGCTCTAACCACTACACTACCGCCTCTGTCTGAGAGTCTTTTGCTGTAACCACGACACTACCACGTCTGTATGAAAGTCCACTGCTCTAACCACTACGTTACCACCTCAGTATGAAAGTGCACTGCCTCATAAAGAGACGTGGTGAGCCCAGCTAATAAACCGTGTTGCTTTGCTATAAAGCTGCCTTACCTTACACGTTCCGTTCCATAAAACACATGTTGATACTCCAATACATGCACACGCCGAAAAACTCACCAGCCTAAGGTAAGCACCCGCCTGATGCAATAGCGGTCTGTGTCAACAGTCTTACACTCGCTCCAGTTACACGCTCTAATGCTAGCAAAGATGTTCTTGCACAGAACACAATCAGTACACTAACACCTCTTGACTGAGAGTCCACTGCCCTAATCACTACACTACCACCTCTTGAATGAGATTCCATTGTTTGTACCACTATACACTGCCACTTCTGTGTGATGCTCTAACCACTACACTACCACTTCTGGTAGAGAGAGAGAGAGAGAGAGAGAGAGAGAGAGAGAGAGAGAGAGAGAGAGAGAGAGAGAGAGAGAGAGAGAGAGAGAGAGAGAGAGAGAGAGAGAGAGAGAGAGAGAGAGAGAGAGAGAGAGAGAGAGAGAGAGAGATATAGAGAAAGAGAGCAGAGAGAGAGAGAGAGAGAGAGAGAGAGAGAGAGAGAGAGAGAGAGAGAGAGAGAGAGAGAGAGAGACAGAGAGAGAGCTTGTTTGATACACCTTTCCCACTAGATGTCGCTATTGAAAAGGCTTTAGCGTGCTTGTATAGTCAACGCATAACGTTTATTTACACTACCCCTTTCCCGCTAGATGTCGCCAATGAAAAGGCTTTAGCGTGCTTGTATAGGCAACGCATAATTAGGGGTTAATTAGTGCCAATGAGTGATTATCTTGTTTCATACCCCTTTCCCGCTAGATATCGCTATTGACTTATTAGGGACGACCACTGAGTACCTGGCTATAGACAGTGGTAGTTGCATCATGGCTGAATGCTTCCCGGGAGAGAGTACCTGGCTGTAGACAGCGGCGAGTAATCTGTATCGCCACAAGAGGTCAGCACTGTAGTTAAAATGACAGGTCATTAATCATGACTCATTACACAACTATTAGGGGTCATTACCAGAGACCCCCACCACCCCACTAGGCCTCCGTTTGGATTATGCTATGAGCCAGCAGTGTCAAAGGTCACAGGTCAAAGGTCAAGATTATCAGGTAATTAGTACAATCATTATGGACGACCATTGAGTACCTGGCTATATACAGTAGTATATGCATCATGGCTGAATACTTCCCGGGAGAGGGTACCTGGATGTAGGCAGCGGTGAGTAGTCTTTATAGCCACAAGAGGTCAGCACTGTAAATGTAATGTAATGACACGTCATTAATCATGTGGTCTCCAAGTTCAAGGTATAGGTCAATTGTAAGTTGGTCAAGGTCAATGTCAAATATCAAGGTCAAGGTACTGGTCAGTGATCAAGCTAATTAGAGTAATTAGTACACTCATTAGTGACGAACACTGAGTACCTGTCTTTAGACATTGGTATTGGAGAATACTTCCCATGAAAGAGTAGTCTTTATCACCACAAGAGGACAGCACTGCAGCTAAACGGTAGGTCATTAATCATATGGTCATTAGGGGTCATTAGCTTTAGTTTCCGGCTTTCCCAATGGACCGTTATGGATGTCCCTCATGAGCAGGTCCTTTGATGTTCCTTTGATTTCATAATCCGAAGGCTACTGTCCTCTTTCTCCGTCGACAAATCAATGAATGGAGCTAATTTGTGGATTCCTCCGTGTTTAATAACGTTTTATAAATGTTAACCTTGATCTATGCTATTTATGTTTTGACTATATATATTTTTTCATTATTTATTTAATTATTTATCAGTCTTAACTGATTGAAGGCATGGGTCGGCAAGCAAGTATGTCTACCCGAATTATAATTGCATCCCGAAACGTTTAAGCCGCTGGCGTAGACTGTAACTCAGAGACCCTGATTTATGTTGTTTTACTTGCTTTGGCTGCTATGTAGGCAAGCGAACGTTTCAAGTTCCGTGTTCTCACAGAATGTCGTGCGCGCCAGTGACGCACATCTGTTGAATTATGAGAGCAGAATGTAAGAGGATGGCAACAAGACACCACTATTGTTGCTAACTTGCTGTTAACACGTCAGTCGCTTGTTCAGGTAAGATGCCGCGTTTAGTGTGTTGCCCTCCCTACCGTATGGACAACTTATGGATCTGGTACGTGAGTGTTTGATGACAGCGATGTGGTTGTATTATTCAAACAAAATATAAACATCTATACATTAATACGCTACCTTTTGGGGCAGCCTGGTTATATTTCCGCCTGGTTCCTCTCGCCTCATTCTGTGTTTATTGGCCTCTGTGGTGTCTTGGCTTCAGTTAGTGATGTATTAAACTACAAATAATTATTTAGAGTTATCTACTTACGAAGTTGCATATTTGTTTTCCACCTATCGGAGATATACATGGAAGTTGTAGAGTGGTGAGGTATTCTCCAGCTGGCGACAGTGTCAATGAGTTTATAAACGAAACACTATAATGGTGATGTGAAGACTGATGCTCGAACCTTGCTTGGCTGCTACATGGATGGGTGTAACATATTGTAGATATATAATATTTCAGCCGGATGGAAATAATTTGTTTGTGGATATGGATATCATACGTTAATCTTTAACTGACATGGTAGGTTTGTATCGTTTTTGTATCCAGAAATGTGTGATTATTATAACATGCGACAATAATGTTTTTATGAAAGTATATTGTTTACATAAAAAGGCGCGTTTAATAATATACATATTCGTTCCCTTTGGTGCGTGCATCTAATCACACAATACAAATAACATTTAGTTAGAACTTGTTTTATTGGCAAGATATCTATCATTACATCATCTCGACTCGTCTTCGCTGATTTATGGGAACTTGCACGTGCGACTGTGACTTCTGCAACGACACCTGACGCATTCGCCCATGACGTCACAGTTATTCTTTTTGCATTCGGCCCTACAGAAGTGTCATTTTCGCTCTTAGCTCGGCGTTTCGCCCTCCCGCGTCCGGGGCACCAGCAACTGCACGAATTACCCGTGCATTTGCAATGAGTGTTCCTCCCACAGCTAACCTCACAGTTATCGTTATCTGGAATAATCGCATGTTTGTCGCAAATAAAAATAAAAAATAAAAAATTAAAATGTTGTTTGATGCGCATCACGAACAAAGTCTACTTTTTTTTTAAACTGACAACGTTAGTTTACGATTTTTTTCTATTTAATTTTAGACTGTGTATGAATGATCATGGAGGGCGCGTTATACTGGATTGGTTCAGTTACGTTAACATGGTTAAACTTTTGGATACGGTATTTTTAATAAATAAAACTAAGTCAATAAAAAACTGTATTAATGCAAAAAAATGGTGGAAAAATTGAAATATCAATATTCATTATAATAATAATACAATGACAGTACGACGTACAGCGGCGAGTTTTCCGAAGAAGAGGAATTCTTCTCTCTTGTTGCGATATTTAACATAAATGAAAATATACATATGGTATTAGTGGTATGATAATAACTGGATCGCGTGTACCATGATTCTCAACATAAAACTGAACTGTTACGTCTCAGAAGAAAAAAAAACAACAACTGCGGTTAACAGGTGAATGCCACAGAAGACATACCAATGAGATTATCACAGGATAGTAGCATACGTACGTGAGAGCGTCCGGTATGGATATTTTCTATTCACATCCAGAAAGACGTACCGGGCTATTCGGTAATCGTGACGTACAGAAAGTCACACACGAGCAGAAAAAAAATGTCACGAAGATTCCGATGTGTGTGTGTGAGAGAGAGAGAGAGTTAGAGAGAGATAGAGACATACATACATACAGACAGACAGACAGACAGACAGACAGACAGACAGACAGACAGACAGACAGACAGACAGACAGACAGACAGACAGACATACAGACAGACATACAGACAGACAGACAGACATACAGACAGACAGACAGACAGACAGACATACATATATACATACATAATACATATAGTCAGAGAGAGAGAAAGATAGGATATATATATATATATATATATAGATAGATATATAGATCGATAGATGGATATATATATATATATATATATATATATATATATATATAGATGGATATATATATATATGTATGTGTATATATATATTTATATATATATTTATATATATATATATATATAGGTAGATAGATATATATATATGTATATATATACAGATAAATAAATATATATATAAATATATATATGTATATATATATATATATATAAATAAATATATAAATATATATATATAAAGATAGATAGATATATAGATAAATAGACAGACACACAAACATACAGACATACATACAAATAGGTAGGTAGGTAGGTAGGTATTTTACGAAAATGGGTGTACTCGGCTCAAGTATCCTCTGTTAAAGATTTAGAACATGAACGAAGACCCTACTGCACTGGCAACGGAGTATAGGTGGCGAAAGTGAACCCTAAGCCCAGACATCTGATAAAATCTGTTTAGTCCATTCGGGTAGATGGTCTTCTCTGCAAAACAATTTTTGTAAATTAAACCTAAAAAACAAAAACATGTATGATTAATGGTACATCTAAATAAGGACTATCGGTCTACAACGGAGACGAAAATGCGTGATTATCCAGTTATGGCACAGGTATGCATTCAGCCGTTACATTCCCATGTCACTGAACATTAAGCAATGACCAATTGCCAAGGCTGAGAATAGTAATCGGGGGTTACCCTCATCTGTTAAATAACATAGATGAATACATATTTATGTTTTTTTTTAAACATACATATAAATATACAATTACAGAGGGTTTGCTACAAGATAGAAAACATATTTGCGACACGATGGTGTTCATCGGAATCAGAGGGGGACGATACTGTATTTATAATAAAAAAACATACGTTGGCCGTACGAAGGTATGCGCTGAAATTAAAGTAAACACGGGATTGCGAAGTTGTGCTGAGCCGTTAATGCTGACCACCACAAACCTCCACAAACACGTGTCCTGTTATTAATAATTAATATATGGGTATTCAGTAATTATTTCTGACGGTAAACCTGTAAAAACAAAATAAGCCATTAAATTGTTCATGAAATATATATATCCTATCATAGTTGTACAGGAGACGGAAACAGGGGAAGCCGTACGAGCCAGCACTGCTGCAATCCGACAACCGCACATGCCGCCTAATCCCCCTAGCAACTACACAATTGCACTAACACTACGACGTCTCACAGTGTCCTAAACCCTAAGGTCAATGTTCTGTAGAAGTCCACTGTTCATTGTAATTTGGTGGCCACCAGCTTATCTTTGAGATTCTTGTTCTTTGAGAATGCTGTTATAAATCTCGGCGTGTATATTTCTGGATACGCGGTTTGTAGCAGTTTATAGGTGGCTTTTACTAGTTTAGCAATTGTTCGTCCCTGGTGGGAGAACCGAATCACAAAAGCTATAATATCAAAATAGTCCGCTCTAAAATGCAGTCCCCCTGGCTGCGTAGTTTTAAGTCTTGTAATCCATTTTGATTCACAATTTCGTCTGTCAATTATGTCCAGTGAGCGACGTCTGAAAATGGCCCTGATTCCAAGATTGTAATGCGCAAATCGGATATCGAGTGACCGGCTCCGTTAAAATGCTTGGCCACTTGTGTGTCGTTGTGGTGTCGTATGTCCGATCTGTGATTATTTATACGTGTTCGGGGTTGATTGCAGTCTCACCCACGTATCTTGCGGGGCAGGCGTTGCAGGTAATCAGGTAAACCACGCTGGATGTACCGCAATGGTTTATTTTGCCCTGTGGTAGCCTCCTTGTGATATTAATAGGTGTGAAGTCTACAAATACAGTACAGGCAAGAAACCTTTTCACATGACATTTCACGGCCTGTTCTTTCCTGTTTTGATTTTCAATATCCGCTAGGGTACTGCTTTCAACGTGCCTTAAAACGCGATGTATAATTCCTTTGCTTCAGGCTGTGAAAAAGTTTTTGTACGGCTCCCTCAAAATCTGATTTATTGTTACACAGCCTGTGAAATCGTAATAGTTGCGACTTAAGGATACCAGAAAAGGTTTGTATCGGATGGAACGAGTCTTTGTACAGTAGTTTATGTGTATCTGTTGCTTTAAAGTAAACCTTGCTGTCAAAATGCCCCGTCGAATTAAAGCGTTCGCCTTTAAAAATTGTAATGTCCAAGAAATCCATTGAGTGCTTACTCGTAACTGACGTTAATTTTAAGCAATTTTGATGGCTATTTAGTATGTCCAAGAAAACTAGGAATTTGGCTCGCATTATGAACCGCTGGCCTAGACTGTCGTGTGTGTCAGTGCCTCATGTCCGTTGATATACGATAGCAGAATAAAAGAAGAAGGCAACGAGACAACAGTTTATTGTTCGTAACAATCATGCCATGCTGGATTGGTTCTGTTACATAAACTTGGTTAAACTGTTGTCAAACGTCCTATATCTATGAACCTCGTGATACATCGTCCATTTCGATCAAATATTCCGTTTGTTTTACGTCTGCATGTTTGAGACAGTGTATTAGAGAACAACAGGAAAAGCTGTGGTTAGATCTGGGATGTCGGAAGTAATAACTTAACATCGGATTGAGGCAAGGACGTGCCCTTAGCCCTTTCCTGTTTACCATGGTGATGGAACCAATGAGTAGGAAGATCAGCACAAAGGATATTCTAAGGAAGATATTGTATGTAAATGATCTCACCATAATAGCAGAGAACAAGAAAGAACTACGTAAAGTGATGGAGGAATGTAATGTTGTGTTCGAAAAGTGTTGGACTGAATATTAGATTGCAGAAGAAAGAATTGATGTGGGTGGACACCCGAGACAGAGAGGAATTGAACATAATGTTGTATGGGAAGAAAAAGGAGGAAGAACCGACGCAATAAGTAGGGAATGATTGATATGCATTTTTCTGCGGTGGAGATATCTCCCTCGTACAGTGGGTGGCGCGGGAGTGAATTTCCCAGCCTTTTTTGTACATGTATGTGTATCGTTAGTCCATTTTGTTATTGCGCTCTGCTTATAGGACATCAAGGGAACTGGCCGATGGCATCGTACAATTTGCATAGCTCAGGCACACACAAATATTAAAATGTGGGTGCGTGCCACGTCGAAGACAGCCAACAAGAAAGTGTAACACTTTGCTCTCAACATTGAGTATTGTATATAACTCGTGACTTGATATCTCATTAATGTCGGGCCAGCCTCAATTTGGGAGGTAAAAAACCACTGAGGACGACAAGCAAGTTGGCAGTGACCACCCTCAGTGCCAGTATACAAAGGTCGGCTTGGCGATAATACTATGAAAAAAAGCTGACTATTTGAATGAGAACCCACAAGACCATAACATTATAACCACAATATATACAGAACGTTGCCGAGTGCAGGAGATAATAAGACTAAACTAAAGAAATGTACTTTTGCAGCATTTCTCCTAACTTAATGACAGGACAGATAATTTATATGATGGAAATGATAGAGCCACTGTACCCCAATTCACTATACCCCGAATGTACTTAACACACACACGTGACATTTTTATGCCAATGGCCGTTTGCGGAAGAGAGAGCATGTGTTCATTAACTTCATGATTCCCTTTAATTACAAACATGTGCTGGGTTTCCTATTTCTGGACGATCCACATTATATCACAACAAAACCATAACGTCATGTCATGTTTCTGTTGACAGTGGCAAATATACTTTATCTTGCTATTTGCAAGCAATATCTGTCTCGAATAGAATAATTAGTCTAGAGGGGGATTGCCTAGAGGCATAAACCGATGACATAATCTTAGAATTCCCATGTGTCAGTTTATATATATATATAGCCAGTAGTTCACTGTTCCCCGTGATCCACAATGCCCCGGTCTCCTCGCCTCACCCAACCGTTATCATTTGTACATTAATATACTAAGGTCTGCGCAGCCTGGTTGAATAACCGTCAAGAGCTGATGTCCACGTGCCTCTTTCTATGTGGATTGAAGGTGGATATAAGACATGTACCTTTGATGGAAGAAGGATCTTCTACTAAAGTCTACGCAGCCTAATTGAACATCACCCATGCGCTGAGGTCCACTTGCCTTTATCTATTATATTAATTTATGTTGATTCGCGTCCCTGGAACACTGACTTCAGATCTACCAATCGGCGTTGCAAAAGTAATTATTTGGATTTATTCACTTACGAGATTATGTATTTGTACAGCGGAGAGCAAATCTCCCGATGGTGCCACTGTGCAAGAGTTTAGAATAACAATAATATAATGGTGATGACTGATGACAGGCCCTTGTTTAATAGCTCCATGTGTGGGTGTAAGCTAGTGTGGATATGTAATAATTGAGTTTGACAAAAACACTTTGTTTGTGGATTGAATGTGGATATAAGACATACATCTTTGATAGAAGTCGCTGTATAATTTTTACGTCCACACAGATGTGGAAATATTACATTATTAATAAATATCCTCTTTCATTTTGTTACATTTAACTAGAAACACTGAAAGCATACACCTGGTGGCTGGCATAGCCGCAACGGACATCAGGCGGACTGTTGTTAGCAACACTGAAAGGACAAGACAAGAAACTTACATAAAACAACAACTACACAATACCGATTGAAATCACGGAAAGGCTTCATGAACACCACTCAACTCATCGCCCAGCAGCAGCACCAGACTAGACATGTCTAAAACGCGACTGCAAGAAACTCCATCAGTCGTGAAAATGAGATTACGACCAACTGAATCCCTACCAGCAGGGTCTAACCAATCACTCAATCGCCTGAGCACCGGAGTCGGTCGCGCAAAGTTAACCATGAAGAAGTGGGGCTACATTTGTGAGACGCAGTCAACAAAATGTGACTGCGGAAAAGAACAGAGAATGCCCCAACTACTCTGCTGCCGACTGCTGGATGAGCCTTGTACACACGAAGACCTGGCCGTCGTCACGGACCGGGCTAAGACATGCGCCAAGAAATGGCAACACATCGTGTAAAGGATACGACAAGAAGAAGATTTAAATGGATTCACATAACACAAATAACTCGTAGTGAGAACTTGTTTTATTGGCAACAAATCAAACATTAGAGAATCGCAACTCGAACATACCTGATTTAAGGGAACCTGTATTGACGGCAGCGACCTTTACCCAATCTTCTGCAAAGACACTTGATGTATTTGCCACTGACGTCACAGTTATTCTTCTTGCATTCGGCCCTACATAAGTGGTGTTCGTTGCTCTTAGCTCGGCACATGGACAAATCGCTGAGGTGCACCAGCTTCTGAACGAACGACCTCTGCAGTAGCAGTTGTCATGACGGCAGTGAATCTCACTGGAATGTGCCACTAAAACAGGCGTATTATTTACATTTACATTACACTGCATTTCACACTTTCTCTTCTCTCTACACCACCTCTCTTTCGCATTATCTTTCTTTCTCTGTGTCTCCCCCCTCTCTCTCCCTCTCAATATATTTCTCCTCTCTCTTCTTTGGTGTCAGTTTCGCTGCCTTTTAAACGTGGGAGGAGCTTATTACATGAATTCAGAAAGTGGTGCCTCAATCGGTAGATGGGTGAGCTGTGTTGAAGAACCACCATCGCTCGTCAGTGTCTAAGACACCGAACACGGCACGGTTGTAGGTCTGTTTATTGTTTATTTTAGGAATTATTATCGGGAAACCATTTATATGTTTGAATAGGCTTCTACTACTACTATTATTACTACTACTACGCCTTCTATTACGACTTCTACTACTACTACTACTACGACTACTACTACTACTACTACTACTACTACTACTACCTACTATTACTACTACTACTACTAGAACTAGTATTACTACTAGTGCTACTGCTATTGCTACTGCTATATGTTTGAATAGGCTTCTACGTCTACTATTATTACTACTATTACGCCTTCTATTACTACTTCTACTATTACTACTACAACTACTACTACTACTACGACTTCTACTACTACGACTACTACTACTGTTACAACTACTACTACTTCAATTAGGTCCACTTTGTGTTATTCTTATTAGCGTGTTTTCTATAGCAATGTCATGCCATCTGGAGTCGTCTTTCCCTTGTCTTCTGAAACATTTCATTCACATGTACTTTATTGTTACACCCGAACAAGTGTATATTGAACACCATGCTCATCTACCCAAGACACGATAATCGGTTTATTATATGTAATCAATATCAGATCACAAATATCATGTTTATTTTAATTTCCATTAAAGGTCGCAACATGACAATCCTCTTCTTCAGAGAACTCGCCGCCGTACGTCTTACTGTCGTTGTTCGTGCATTTTAATTATTAATTATTATAATCATTATTATTATTATGCTGAAGGTAATATGTGCATTGCTCACATGAAGGCATATATAACGACAAAGACAGTTTTCAATATGCAGTATCCTATCCCTTAGTATTATATACAACAGGTTAATTAATTTACATCATGTTTTGTAACAAAATGTCACTGGACAAATACACGCAATATCAGTGTTTGATCAGAAACATTTACTCTTGACCTCTGATCAAGTTGCGTGTAAAATAAAATAAAACACCCTTTTTTCAAAAGTATATACTTTTTCAGCGAGAACGTATGAGACTTGTACGAAACGTAACTGTCTCAGATCAGGACGACTGTTCCCTTGACTGTGGATGGAGACGTCGCCGCTACTGCTGGGGCTCTCCACGTATATGTTGGTACACCGGACTAGGCCGTCCGACATGCGCAACTAACAGCGACAATGACCACACCTGTAGGGCCGAGTGAAGAAGAAGGAACTGTGATGTCAGTGACAGATGCATCATATGTAATTACAACATATTGTTGCTGTCGATATAGATTCCTTTTCCCGTATATATACAGTTGCAATGTTGAGGTGATGGATTTTTCAACATTAAACATATTGCAACTACGAGTTGTTTATAGTGTTTGATTGCTGGATAGCTGAAACAGAGAGAAGCACTAGATGTATTAAAATGTATCTTTATATGTACACATAACATACTTTCATAACATATTTATGAATTAAGTACCCCCATTTTTCTGCATGCAAAAACAGAAAACATATAATATTTCCATTGTAGATTCACGTACTGTGTCTACTTAGATGTGGCTGCAAAAACAATACATACAATACTGCTTTTTTTTAAAGTTTTATATATTATATCCACATCAATAGACAGCATGTTTTCGTCAGCTACGATATAGCCCACAGTGGCGTACGACTGTGAGGACCAAGGACTCCCGGGATCCCCATCAAGTAGACAAAAATTTAAATGGAAATTCTCGTAAACTGATAATAAACAATTTAACAAAGCATCTTATAATTCAAAAAAGAAATATCTTATACTTGGATTCCTGCATCAAAATACAACAATCATACAGAGAAGTCGTCAGTGAAACAGTGTGACTTTTCCATGATTATCGCACCCAAATTAAAAAAACGCAAAACATGTTCGTCCACTTCAGCAACAGATCATAGTTAAGGAACGGGTGAAACATTTTCCTTAGTTTAGTTTTGTTGTTTCCAGCACCCGGCAACGTTCTGTTAACTGACTGTTCTGTATATATTGTGGTCACAATGTTATGGCCTTATGAGGTATAATTCAACTAGTCGGCCTTTTTAGAACATTATCACCGAACCGATCTGTGTATGCTGGCACTAACGATGGTGTTTGTTTATGACGAGGGTGTTGTCCTGTATGTTTCTATTAGGTCCCAAATTGAGACGGGACAAACATTAATGAGATCTCCAAGTCACAAGTGATAAACACTCTCCAGTATTGTGAGCCAGGTTTGAAAATTTACATGTTGTTGCTTCTACAACACTATTTGAACACTTCTCTCCATTCCTCCATCGCTTGTTGTAGTTCGAGTTTGTTCTCTGCTGACTGAGGTTGTGTTGTACAGTTGTGTTCCCACCGTTCCAGTCTAATGTTGCCGGGCGATGAGTTCAGCGGTTTTGTGGTGTTTAAGACACATTCCCATGACTTCAGCCGGCTCACTGTGATAATTGGTGTTTTGTGTACGACGCGAAACTTGACCTTTCTGTACTGCCATATGATTTTAGACAACAAACACGTCAGTGCACCGGGAGGAAATCTCAGACACGCAGTTCTGCAAAACAATGTCCCGAAATGTTACTATCGCACCTGTGGGCACAGTTGGGGTCCTGTAAGTAGTTTTGCTGTATATAACGTCAAACGGTACACGGAAAAAACAGGTTCTTTAAGTGCAGTATTGTTCTGTATGCAAGTTAAAGCATTAATATTTCTTATAAGGTATACAGTTCCATAACTCAACATAATGTCACAGGTTGTCGTGCCTGTGATTTCAACGCAGAATATGTTTTATGTATGCATATTATTAGCTTTTCACTTGTTTGTGGTAGCATTATTGTCTCACTCTGTGTTGTCGTATTGACGTGTATTGGGCCAGTGCCAAGTTGAACATTGGTCCTCTTGGTGGTAACTTAAAAACAACGTTGATACGTTTTGGTGTGTCAGTCAAGATATCGTGTAGCGTAGTTGATTATCAGTGTTGATTATCTTCCCAGAGAAGTCGAGATGGTGTTCGATTGAACAGGTCTGCCAGGGAGTAAAGTGTAAAGCGCTTCGAGCAGTCCTGAAGACTGGATACTGCGCTATATAATAACTTTTTTATCGCTAGTTTATTTATTTCCTTACAATATGGCTTCCAAAATCATTTGATCTGACATTATATATCATATTATCTGAAAACGTTGCTTATTATCCACAAGTGACCTATGGCGCACACATTCCTTCCAAACAAAATACTAACACAATTTTATATGAGATTGCCAGTCTTATCAGCACCTCATCTGCTCTTTGGAATGTATGTTAACATTTGGAACCACAGAATATGTTCAATTCTTTCTTGAATCATTATGTCTCCCTGATTGTGACAGCTACCTTCTAGACGATTTTGAAGGCCAGTCGGATGGTTATTTTATGACTACGTTTGTACGATGGTGAAACTGCCATGCCGGATAACAGGCGTGCTACTAGCTGCCATTAATTGAGTTCGTGCATTGCGATAATTCCTGTTTTCCCTAAAAGAATGGTATACATGTAGATATTATATTTAACTAAGAAATGCTATTACATGCACACACGTTTATATAAACAGAGTTCACATATACACAAAAATACGCGCGCGTTCACACACACGCGCGTACTCACACCACACACACGCACGTACACACACACGTACACATACGCATGCAAACACACACACATACACACACGCACACGCACACCCACACACACACACACACACACACGCACACACATACAAACAAACACACACGCAAACACACTCACGCACACACACACACACACACACACACACACACACATACACACACACGCGCCGTACGCCCGCACACTCGCTTGTTGACTGAAATGCTAGGTGTTGATGAATTCTTTAGGTGTGAATACAGTTCAGCTTTCTGTTTGCAATACTGGCGCAACATCCCGAAGAATGGCGTCGGTCAGTGGTGTTTCTCCTATTTGGGCACATCCCTTACCTGATTGCAAGTACATATCACTAGGTAACTCATCAAGGAAGGGGTGTCAAGCCCTTTCACATGTAATGAATCTGTGGAGTACCTACAGTATAATAGTAATAGTAACATTTACATTATAATAGTAATAGTAAGATATGTAGGTAGGAACAGATAGTGATCAATGTATTACCACACATTTTCATTGTTATTGTAGTATATATAGCAGACACATATCAACAACACTGTTTGCCAGGTGGAAATGATTGGCTTTTGCAAAGGTTGTGGACTGACACAATTTGCTTGATTAACCCAAAATGGAGATACTGATACTTAGTTGTCCTCTTTATAAAGCAAATCTGTCAAACTCCGTCACAGGAGGTATCGGTGGAAATGTATCTGAATACTCTTCCCAATTATGACACACTTAACACGTTCATTATTCAGTAATTATGTAAATATGACTACATACACCAGAATACCGGAACAATGTTACAATTTTCGGTCACATATTGAAAACAATATAGGTGTACACGTGAGTCGATAGAATCACCATACCTAATTTCGAAACACAAATACGAAGGTAATATTAATATTTGACATCCAAACATAATTAAAATTCGGTTAACATTAAAGTCAGGGTGGGCACCTTGTGAAAACGATGCTATTAATAATCGTGATAAGACACACGTACATTCTACATAAGCCAACGCACAAACGCACGAACGCGCGCACACGCACACACACGCAAGCATGCACGCACGCAGTCATTTCATCTTTCAAAGTATTCACCAAATTGTTTATTAGCTGACCCACGGATTTTCCATATTAATTTTAAATTACCGTTTAGTTTTATATTTGGTGATGCGCATCATCGTAAATAATAAAATAGGTCATCTGATACATTTATGGGTGTATACTAATATACAATTATATGATAACAAGACAATTGAGTGGCCTTTCAATTAGCAAAATTATTGGATCTCATAACTGATATAAACAGTGTTTGTCTTTAGTTTTTTAGACGACCCAATTAGTTGCTTGAGATTACGTTTACTTTGCTTTGTTGATATTACCCATTTATTTTTCCCAATAACCCCGTAATAATATATATTTGCGATGAACCCTTAAGTTTGTATTTTAATGAGACTTAGTACATTTGTATTTTGATATATATCTTTACAGTTTGAGATGGTCCAATTAGAAGTGATTAGATGATCAGCTAGATCATGATTAGTAACTCTTATTATGTTTAAGATGGTCGTTAACGCTTTGTATTTTAATATGATTAATTCAAATTTATTTCACGATGAGAAGAATAAGAATAGTTTCCTTTATCGTGGTCGTCATTGTCCGTGTCTTCATTATTATCTTCTTCAGCATCATATTTTCGTTGTCATTATCATCATCACCGTCATACCAATAATAATCATCTTCAAAATCACCATCATCTTCGTCTTCGTCTTTATCATAATCTTCGTTTTCTTCATTATCACCTTCATCATCATTTATGTGTACGTCTTTGTCATAATCTATGCCACCATCTTCAACTTCATCAATATCACCATGAACACCTTCATATTCATCAATATTATTTAATAATCATAATCATATTTATATTCGTACGCATAACCGTTGTTGTGTTCATCGTTATATTCATTTTTTGCAAACTTATTTACTGCCATTTTAATCAACATCTTCATTTTCGTTATCATTATATTCTCCAAGGTTGGCGGGAACATTGGCGGATGTAGATCACGGTTGAATTGTTGGTATAAAAAAGCGAAAAAAGAAGTGGAAATATTTATCAGTAAGTATTATTCTTACCTTACTATTATTAATAAAGTAAGACTACATTGAAATACATTGAGTAACAGTTGTGCTTAAATTTAGTTAGTTAAACTATTTTATATCACTTTAGTCTAGTAAATGATAAAGGGGTAACTTAGCCTTCGATAAGTTGTAAACAAGATTTAATAAAACTGATTATGTGGTAGAATATGTATGAGATAAAGTAACAACCATAAAACTACATACATAAGATAATATCTGTGTAAGCCAGTACTTGCTATATACTCTGATTAGGTAGCATTGTTGTTAAAATTAAGCAAGAGTGATAGTCGGGCGAACTCCTGATTGATTATGTAGCTAGTGTCCCACGCATTCGCTAGGGCGCGGCATAATCTAAATAAATAAAGCAGCCTAACGTAACGTAATTGATTGTATTTAAATTAGGTCACTACCTGTAATGTAAGCGTTCGTGATAGGATAGATAGTCAGCTGTGTAATTAAAATCTGTAACATAGAGTGTGTTGTGGTACACAGTCTTAATAAAAAAACTAAGTTAGTTAAGTTACTAAATAAATTCAAATAGTAATAAAGCGTCAAGTCGAGGCAAAGCGACACTTGGTGTGCGATCATTGCCACAGTTGGGTGGATTTTGCATTGTCCGGCTGTGGGAAGTCATGGGCAGAAACAATGGAAGAGGAAATCACCTTTCAGAGCATGGGGATGGAGACGAGAATTAGCAAGGAGACAGGACGAATGGACAGAGATGACAGGGAGGGTGGCGGGAATACTGCAAGACTAAAGGAGAATAGCAGTGGCAAGAAGACTGAAGAAAGGAGATTGAGAGGAGGGAAGGTGATTGGAGGGGAAGAAATCGGAAAATCGACGACAGAAAAAGTGACAAGCGTGAAGGTGACAGGGGAGAAAGTGACCGAACAGATGGAGGGGGAAGATGGGAGGAAAGATGAAGGGACGAGAGGAAGTGAGAGCAAATGTGATAGAAGAGAAATTGATAAATTGAACGATGACAGGAGGAAAGGTGACAAGAGAAACAGCGACAGGAATCGAAAGAGAATGGGAAAAAGGGGAAAAAGACAACAACCAGACAGATGCAAACGTGGGAAGCAGCTACTCTGATGCAGTGATTGAGTGGGCAAAGAGGAAAGAGAGGGTGTTTATGGGCGACTCCATTGTGAGAAAGTCGGATAAGACACTAAGCGAGGGGAAGGACGTCGTTGTTTGTCTACCGGAGGCTAGGATAGAACATGTGACTGAAAGGGTAGAGAAGGGGCATGGCAAGGGAAGGTCCATATTAGTACACGTAGGAACAAATAATACAGACAGAGAGGGAACAACTAGGATAGTACAGAAGTATAGACAGTTAGTGAGGAAGCTGAAGAAGACAAGAGTTGAACAGATTATTCTCTCAGGAATTTTGCCAGTAATGGGAGGAAGGGGGGCAACGTATAGAAACTGCAAAAGGATGGCGATCAACGCACTAGTTGAGCAGATGTGTGAAGAAGAGGGGGTGGGATTGTATGGGGATACTTTGTTGGGAAATGTAAAAAAAGTAAAGGTAAGTTCTTATATAGCGCAGTATCCCGTCCTCAGGACTGCTCAAAGCGCTATACACTTTACTCCCTGGCAGACCTGTCCAATCGAACACCTTATCGACTTCTCTGGGAAGCATCCAGTCACGCTGCAATTAATGCGCAAAGACTATTCGTACGCAAATATCCACCACTGTCTACAGCCAGGTACTCATTCATACAGCTGAGTGAACTGGAGCAACGTATAGTGAACGAACTTGCCCAATGTTCGACACCGCCGCATAGGATTCGAACCCGGGTTCTCTCGGTTGAGAATCCGAAGCTCTAACCAATGCACCACGGCGCTACACTATCCTGTGAGGGAAGATATGTACATGAGAGATGGCCTCCATATTAATGGAAAGGGGGCAGCAGTTTTCTCATAGAACCTGCTGCGATCTGTTGACAGTGGGACAGGTTGCATCTATTTATATTAGATTCGCAGGGGGGACTCATACAGAAGCCTGAAACTGTAGGCATAGATAAAGAGAGCACAAATAAATCAGCAAATAACAGTCTGGGAAACTCTTCTGAAGCTGGATGTAAATGTGTTTGTTTAAATGCAAGGAGTATAGTAAACAAAAGAAATTAAGTAAACATTATGGTAGAAGATATCGACCCTCACGAAATAGGTATAACTAAATCATGGACAACCACCGATATATCAGATGCCGAATTGGGACTAACAGGATGTGTATTGTTTAGGAAAGATAGAACAGGAAGAAAGGGAGGTGGAGTTATTTTATATATTTGTAGAGAATTTAGAATGATAACACACATCGTATCGATATTCTTAATTACTGAATGTTGTACGTGATCATAAAAGCCAATTTATATGCAAATGGCTATAGCTGAGGTGGGGGATTTGTTTACATTTGAGGCCATCTGGTTTTGGGGAGGCAAGAACCCTATACAGAGGGCATTTGTTCATAAGGTTAGTGTAAGTTCACTGGCACCCTGCCAAGATTTCTAGAGAACCCTAGACTTTGAAAATGACATAATGAAGGGACAGCATCTGTCCCAAGGCTACATATTTAGCTGTATATAAGGAGGGCTTTAATGAGGATCAGGGGTGGCTGTTGGGGGATGCAGCCAGACACTGCGAGGGAGCTGTTTGTTTGGACCGGCCCGAAGATGCTTGCTGGAGCTGTGTGTTCATAACACAGGCCAGTGATGTATCATGGCGACTACTGGGGCACACTGCCGGAGGAACGTTTCTTGTGAAGCATTGTTTCCGAGCGCCCTGCGAAAAGTACTAAAAGAATATCGTAGTACACCCGTGAAAATAAGTTATTCGCAGACTCGGTGAGTAACTCGGTTGCTGTATATAAGCGGCCGCCGTCTGAACTTATCGTTCTGACACCTATAATTCGGTTGCTGTATATAAGCCGCCGCCGTCTGACTTATCGTTCTGACACCTATAATTCGGTTTCTATATATAAGCCGCCGCCGTCTGACTTATCGTTCTGACACCTATAATTTGGTTGCTGTATATAAGCCGCCGCAGTCTGGCTTATCCTTCTAACATTTATAACTGGGTAGAATTTAGCAAACATAGCCGTATTTTGGTTTTTGTATTGGTATGGTTTTCCGCATATAATAAACAATGAAAACGTATGAACTGACTTATCACTAGTACGAATGAGTGAGTGAACTTGTGCCCGTATGCTTCCATGCCGACCGCTCGGCGCAAACGCTACATATTAAAGAATCTATCCAGGCTTATTAAATAAAATTAGAAAGAGAAGCAGATTGCGAAGAAGCTGTTTGGTGTAACATAGTTACAGGAAACTCAACATCAACAGTTGGGTTAGTTTATCGAAATCCATACATTGCGTAGAAGAGATTGAACTTACAATACGCTATAAGGGAAGTAAACAAACGGGACTGTGTTATTATGGGGGATTTTAACCATGGGCATATACAATCGAAATCTCTACAGAGTATGGGGAGTGAGGACCACAAGTTTTTAGTTTTAGTTCAATATACTTTCCTTTCTCAACATGTGCTAGAACCAACCAGAGGTGAGAATGTGTTAGACATAGTTTTGTCCTCACAGAATGAATTAGTTGACAATGTCAAGATATGTGAGCCACTGGGGAGTAATGATCACAACCAGATACATTTTACCATCAAAGTAAAATCAGAAAGGAAGAGTAAAAAAAACAGTACAGGAGAAATGTCCACAAAGGAAGGTGTAAGGACATAAAGAAATATTTAGCAAAGTTAGACTGGACCAACACATTGAAGAATATGTCAGCAACAGAATGCTGGAATATCTTAAAGAGTGAAATAGACTGCATCGTCGATTAATGTGTTCCTTAAAAAACAAGGGAAACGGCCCAGAAAGACATATTTATTCAAATAAGCCAATAGAAAAATTAAATACTAACAAACGATGTGGAAGTCATATACAAGTACTGGAAATAACGAAGACTACAACATTAATAAAGAAGCACTAAACCAAGCTACAACTGAAATAATAAATTCGAAGAGAAGCTACGAACAAAAATTAGCTTGTAATATAAAACAAGACAACAAGAGTTTTTATGCATACATTCGGAGCAAACACAAAGTTCAGGATAAGGTCGGTCCTCTAGAAGATAGTGCTGGAAATATAATATCAGAGGGATTCTTAACGGCAGAAGACCTGAAGATATTATTTCACTGCCACTACCAGAGGCTAAGTTCAACGGGACAAAATCAGACTGTTTAGGACAGTTAATAGCAATCCCAGAAATGGTAGGTAAGAAAATTAGGGCTATGAATGATAATAAATCACCTGGAGTGGATGGGATTCCGCCAAAACTACTATTGGAAATTGTAGAACAAATTATCATACCGCTTCCAACAGTTTTTATCTTGTCTTTAGAAAAGGGAGTGGTTCTTTTAGAATGGAAAGAAGCAAACATTATACCGTTATTTAAGAAAGGTTCCAGAAACAAGTCAGATAACTACAGACCAGTGAGTTTAACGTCAGTGATTTGTAAATTATTAGAAATACTAATTAAAGATCCCACGGTGGATTTTCTTGTTAAACATAACTTGTTAAACCCATCCCAATATGGGTTTATAAAAGCGAGGTCATGCTTAACAAATATGTTATGTTTTTTGGGAGATATCACTAACTGGGTAGACGAGGGATCGACAGTAGATATCATCAACTTACATTTTCAGAAAGCTTTCTACAAAGTGCCAAATCAAAGATTACTGCTGAAACTAATGACCCATGGCATAGGAAATTGTTTAACTAACTGGATAGAAAATGGCTAATTGACAGAAGAAAACGGGTAGTAATTGATGGGGAGGCTTCAAATTGGAAATAAGTTTTGAGTGGGGTACCACAGGGATCAGCACAGGGACCTATATCATACTTAGTATTATTCTTAATATATACCAACGATTTGGACGATGATATAACAAGCAAATTGTTGAAATTTGTGGATGATACGAATTTGTTTAGAAGGATTAAAAGTGATGGGATAAACAGCATTTACAAGATGATCTTGACAGATTGATGAAACTGTCTGAAAAATGGCAAATATTGTTCAATTTTGGGAAATGTAAATGCCTCCAAACAGGCCATGCGAACGAATATGAACAATATACTATGGGGGTTCTGTACAAAGTACTACTATAAAAGAAAAAGACTTACGATTAACCATTAGTGCTGATATGAAGGTTTCAGAGCAGTGCGGTATTGCCGAAAGGGAAATCAATCATTGGATTAATAAAGCGATATGTAACGTATAAGGAAAGAGAGCTAATCATACCGCTGTACAAAATAATAGTTAGGCCTCATTTAGAATATTGTATTCAAACGTGGAGGCCATAACGCAGGAAGGACATAGATATGCTAGAAAGAGCGCAGAGGAGAGCAACTAAAATTATACCAACACTGAGGGATCTTAGTTACGAAATACGCCTAAAAGAATGTAGTTTAACAACACTATAGAGAGCAGGAGATTGAGAAGAGATCAGATAGAAGAGTTTAAAATATTGAATGATTATGAAAATATTGATAGAATTTTTTTCAGTTAAGAAAGATAGACGGACTAGAGGACATGAAATTACATTAGCAAAAGAGCAGTGTAGATTATATATAAGAAAGTTCTCATTTTCACAAAGGGCTGTAAATGAATTGAACAGATTACCTGCTGATCGTGTGGGTGATAGTAGCGTGAATATAAAAATAAAATCAACACATACCCCAGAAGGGCGGAATACACATAGATAAAAGGGTTGGACTCTCGATAAGCCAAAGGTCTTCCTTGTCCACCTGCCACCTAGAGTTAATTATCTTGGTGGCAATCTTGTTAAATCTTCTTGTTAAAAACCATCACAAACTTCGTCGTCATCATCTTCGTGTTCATCATCAATTCTATATTCATAATCCCCATCTTCTTTTCTCCGTCATCATCGTATTATTCTTCACCTTCGTCATCATCAGCATATTTATATTATATATGTGTGTAAGAGTGTGTTTGTGTGTTTATGTGTTCGTGTTTGTGTGCTTGCGTTGCTTTGTGCATGCGCGTGTGTAGGATGTACGTATTGTGTTTAATACGTTAAAATACTTTTGACATGTGTTAATGATCAGTCATTGTTATTATTTGTTGGGCCTTCAGGTTATTACAAAATAAGCACCTCTGCTATAGTTACAAAATGGACCTTATGTTATTACAATGGGCTAGTTTTTTTACAAATTGGGTCGTAACACTCGCTCCATATTACACAGGTTCACTCAGCAGACAAAATGTATCTTGTTGTATTCTGTATAGATATTTCACTATGAATAGAGACGTCACGATTATTAAACATGTATGTCTGTGAGTGAATTGGGAAGAAGGTTATAATAGTAATAATAATAACTTTATTTTTCCACAAAGAGGAAATACATTTGCGCTGAGGAGGGAGCATAATTATGCAGTCCGAAGGACTGGTTTATGCTTGGGATACACATAGATAAAAAGGTCGGACTCTCGATAAGCCAAAGGGCTTCCTTGTCCACCTGCCACCTAGAGTTAATTCTCTGGGTGGCAATCTTGTTAAATCTTGTTAAATGCATTATTTATAAGAACTTCCATTTTGGTTAACATTGTGCTAAACGCACACGGATTTAGCTACGCAGCCCACGGTCATTAAGCAAGGAATTAGTGTGTGTGTGTGTGTGTGTGTGTGTGTGTGTGTGTGTGTGTGTGTGTGTGTGTGTGTGTGTGTGTGTGTGTGTGTGTGTGTGTGTGTGTGTGTGTGTGTGTATGTATGTATGTATATATGTATGTATGTATGCACATAAACACCCATTGGCATGAATGTTGAGTGTTCAAGTGTTCTGCATTACTGCTCTTTGCGGTAGGTATTAATACAGTTATTTAAATAAGGGATTACAAGAAAGAATATTTACCCCAATCGGCAATGTTGGTATATGATATAATGTATCTGTTATCCGTATTATCATCAAGGCAATAAAGTCGTTCATTCATGTTCTGACGTACAGTTCTGCCAATTATTGAAGTAGAACGTCTAAAATAAACATTCTGATAACAGAGGGTGTATGTTTGCCACAATACCAAACTCGTCGATTCTATTACATGGCTGTCCACAATATTGACACAGTTTGCCCATCTTCTGGGTTAACTTTGATATTTGGTCATTGATCCAGTTTTTGTGTTTGTTTTTCTACTTTACTTGTTGACTTTTAAAGTCTGCAATGATGGATGTAAGTATTTCCGAGGACTGTTGTGTGCGTGTTAGATGTTGACATTGGTTTTTAAGACTGTTTCGTGCGTGCATAGAGTTCATCGGTTACCGATCATTAACTACAACATGGCTGACATGTATACATTTCGCACCGCTGTTGGAGTCAGCCGATCTACTTTTTACTTACCTTCAAAATTGAAGCAGAACAAACACGGAAGCAGAGGGGGATGTGTAATCATAGCAAAATACCTGTTAAGCCCTATCATCCTTCATTGGGCAATCTACCTTCTCTCGCGTGCAAGATTGACGATCACGCCTCAGAGGATTTGCTTTGTTTCACTGACACCTGGTTTAATGACAGTGTACCAGATTAGTTTATTAATCTGGAAGGTTTCTCATCTGTGAGGCTGGGCAGGGATTGAGAAGTGACAGGGGAAATATAGGGCGGGGAAGGGTGCGTATACAACAACCAGTGGTGTCACACTGGACATATTTATGTGAGGGAGAGTGTGTGTACTGAGCTCATGGAACTCTTGGCAGTTGGTCTGAGGCCGTACTACTTGCCACGCGAGTTTTCGCACGTGACAGTTGTATATATATAACATATTGCCCTGGGCGGGCCTACAATTTTAGCCAAGCCCGGCCTACACTTAGCATTTAGCAGGCTCGGTCCAGACTCATAAGAATATATCTAGGCATGCCCGGCGCATGTTCACAAATGTTTGTCTCAAACCCGCCCCGGCCCGTATATTTGAGGCCTGGCCCATACACGCGTGTGAAAGATGGGTGAGACCGCGGCCCACTAAGCGCAAGTACCAAATTAGTAAACATAAAGCTATTATAGTATATTGATAAGAAACACAGCATTAAATGTATGTTGTTGGGTTTTGCTTATCCATTTCCGGACGTTGCAGCCTTGATGGATTGTCTATAGACAGCTCTTTCGTTTGCCAGTCTTCCCACTCACCAGACGTCGGCTCCCATCCATTCCTCTTTGTCCTTCCCCCAGTGTCTCCTAGGTCTTCCTCTGCTTCTTCTGCCTTCCACTGTTCCTTCCATTATTAGTCTCTCTAGAGACTGATGCCGTTTCACATGGCCGAAATAACTTAGTTTCTGTTTCTTTACAAAGTTCAATAAAGTCCCGGGTATAACACCAAGCTCTTCTGCGATGGATTCGTTAGTTCTGCGTTCAGTCCACCAAACTCGTAATATCTTTCTATAACACTTGTTTTCAAATGCATTTATACGTTTAGTAATGTTCTTATTAAGAGTCCAGGTTTCGCATCCATATGTAGCCGTTGGAAATATGCAGACTCGGATAATTCGTAGTTTCATATCTTTGTTCGTTGCTTTCCACAGCTTCTTCATCTCCGTCAACTTTTTACTCGCCATTGCCAACCTCCGCTTGATCTCTTTCGTCCCATCTCCATCCGTTTCTTATAGTGACCCCAGATATTCAAAACTTTCCACTCGTTCAATTTCCTCGCCATCTACTGTGACCTCTGTTGGTTCTCGACATCCCTTCACATCCATAATCTTAGTCTTCTTTACGTTTAGTTTCAATCCTTTCATCTCGCTGTGCTCTTTAACAGTAGTTATCAGTTTACGCAATCCCTCTTTTGTATCGGATATTAACGCTTTGTCATCGGCATATCTAAATTCATATATCTCCTGTCCATTCACTTTCAGTCCATTAAAAAACTTGCTTCTCGTGTCAGTCTCGAATTCTCTCATGATATTCTCTGTGTATAGACTGAATAGGTGGGGGACACAATGCATCCCTGTCTCACTCCCTTGCCGACTGGGAACTAATCTGTGGTACCACACTAATCTCACTGCAGACTGCTCTCCAACATATACATTTTGGATAAGTGATGTAATTTTCTGATCAAATCCCATGTGTATCAAGGTTGTTGATAACTAACATTATCAAAAGCTTTTGAATAATCTATGAAACAGATCCCAAGGTCATGGTTGAATTCTCTGCATTTCTGAATTAACATCTTCTGGTTGAAAATGTAATCTCTTGTTCCTCTTCCAGTCCGGAAACCAGCTTGTGTTCTGTTGACTTCACATTCTAATATTGCTCTGACCATTGTTATGAATGTTTCACTAGTCATGTTTTGTGGTTGCACGGTTTCTACAATGTATAACGTGGTCGTCTGATTTGGTCATCATGTATGTAGTAATATTAACATAGCGTCTGGTGCATGCCACATACTTCGGAGAAACGAGACGTACCTCAGCATATAGCAACAAAGGGCACTATGAAGACCCTAAAAAGCATCGACCAGAAATAACAGAAAATCATAAGAAAATATATATAACAAAATCTCATACTACATTGTATATTGGGATAGGACAAATTTGTAGATATGGAGTCGACCTGGAGAACAAGAAGCATCAAAAAACGATCTGGATTAGAAAATCAAGGAGAGCATGAATCGAGATGAAGGCCGGTACACCCATTATACACATCTATGGCGATCTGTTGAAGAGCCACCCAGAGTGAGAACTCGTCTGCGCAGAAGGACAACCGTGTTGCCAACAAGCCACAGTCTTCTGAGGAAAACTGCTGAAAGCAACCGAAACCTTACGGGAAAAGGTAAACTGACTGCGAAATACGTACAAATATAACTGACATGCAAAATTATTTTTGGAAAAATGTCAGGGAAAACATAGTGTAGTTTGGATTAACAACTATTAATAACAATCAACTATTTATAATTATATTAATACTACCACAACAAATACTAAAACAACAACTGCTACTGACTACCAAAATCATTAAACAACAACAACAACCCAAAACAACAAACTGAACAACAACCGGTATTTAGCAGGATGGCCCTAATCTCCGGTCAAGGCACGAATTTCATGAAACACGATACTTATGTTACCAGGTAGTTCAATTGTAAACAACTGTATCACCATTAGGCAACTACTATCACCACTACAGTATTATAGACTTAGGGTGAACATAAACCAAGTGAATTACTAATGATGTATTCATTATATATCGTGCTGTCGCCTAGCAGGTACTACGATCAGTCAATGAACGGGACCATTACTCAGCCATGACATGTAACGAAATGTGAATAAACAGTGTTCAAATTCCATCAAACAAATCTCATTGAATTCACAGCCATCGACAATACATCTGGCGACGAGGATGTTACGAACACAACAGCGGACACATTCATATGTGCTATTCCACAAAACGGTGTTTTCTTAGTAGCATGGCATGTTGAGCGATGATAATGGCAGCGCCACGCCTGCGCTAGATAGGGAGCATTCTGTGTCAAGCACAACCCTCAGTTCACACCACAGAATAGCATTATCACGTTTTCTGCCATTTGATCTACGTCAAGACGGGAATAACGGGCCCAGGTAGAAAAATGGACTGAAAGATTCGAACGTTTGTTAGTGGTCATGGACATAACGGCACCAACAAGACAGCGTGCACTCCTCCTTCACTACGCAGGCCCGGATGTACACGAACTGACGGAACCATAAATCAGTGACACTACAACAGTGATTTGCACATTATTAGAAAGATTAATTAAAGATTACATGGTGGATTTTTTGGATAAACATAACTTATTAAACCCATCTCAACATGGGTTTCTAAAAGCGAAGTCATGCTTAACAAATGTATTATGTTTTTTGGAAGATATCACTAAGGGGGTGAATGAGGGATCACCAGTAGGTAACATCAGCTTACATTTTCAGAAAGCTTTCTACAAAGTGTCACATCAAAGATTACTGCTTAAACTAATGGCCCATGACTTAGGAAATGGTTCAATTAACTCGATAGAAAACGTCTAATTGACAGACGAAAACGGGTAGTAGTTGATGGGGAGGCTTCAAACTGGAAATCAGTTTTGAGTGGGGTACCACTGGGATCAACAATGGGACCTATATTATGCTTCATATATATACACACGATTTGGACAATGATATAACAAGCAAGTTTTTGAAATTTGCGGATGATACGAATTTGTTTAGAAGGATTAAATGTGATGGAGAGAGTCAGGATTTACAAGATGATCTTGACACATTGGTAAAACTGTCTGAAAAATGGCAAATATTGTTCAATTTTTTTTTATGTAAATGCCTCCACACAGGCCATGCGAACGAATAAGTACAATATACAAAGGGGGTTCTGTACTAAGTACTACTATAAAAGAAAGATACTTAGGATTAACCATTAATGCTGATATGAAGGTTTCAGAGCAGTGCGGCATTGCCGAAAGGGAAATCAATAATTGGATAAATAAAGCGAAATATAATGTATAATGAAAGAGAGCTGATCATACCGCTGTACAAAACAATAGTTAGGCCTCATTGAAATAGTGTATTCAAGCGTGAAGCCATAAAGCAGGAAGGACATAGATATGCTAGAAAGAGCACAGAGGAGAGCAATTAAAAGTGTACCGACACTGAGGGATCTTAGTTACAAAATACGCCTTAAAGAACAACACTAGAGAGAGCAGGAGATTGACTGGAGATCAGATAGAAATGTTTAAAATATTGAATGGTTATGAAAATATTGATAGAAATATTTTTTTCTCATTTAAGAAAGATAGACGGACTAGAGGACATGAAGTTACATTAGCAAAGGAGCAGTGTAGATTAGATATAAGAAAGTTCTCATTTTCACAAAGGACTGTAAATGAATAGAACAGATTATCTGCTGATTGTGTGGGTGCTAGTAGCGCGAATATGTTTAAAAATAAAATCGACACATACCTCAGAAGGGCGGGATACACATAGATAAAAGGGTTGGACTCTCGATAAGCCAAATGACTTCCTTGTCCACCTGCCACCTAGATTTAATTATATGGGTGCCAATCTTGTTAAATCTTCTTGTTGAAAACCATTACCAACTTCGTCATCAACATCTTCGTGTTCATCATCAATCCCATCTTCTTTTCTCCGTCATCATCGTATTATTGTATCGTACATGCCGCTTGAAAGGGAAATCAAATCATTGGATTATTAAAGCGAAATGTAACTTATAAGGAAAGAGAGCAGTGCAGATTAGATATAAGAAAGTTCTCATTCTCACAAAGGACTGTACATGAATGGCACAGATTATATCCCATTCACGTTGGACACGCGACATTGTTTTCAGTAGGAACGATGACACTGCAGCCTAGACACTTCCTATTTCATAATACTGTATTCTCATGTTTGTTACCAGGCACCTACGTATCTGAGTACCAACGTAGGTACTGTGAGAACCAGCGAAATGTCAAAAGGCAGTAGAAAATGATAAGTATCAGAAACCGTTCCGGTGTACTCACATACGCAGAAGGCGGTTTCCTGCAATGTTCGTTCAGACGGTTGTTGTGACGTAACCGTTAGTGTTCGCTCAATCCCCGTTTGTTGATTGTTGATTGTTGCTGTCGCTGAAAACAATTAATCTACCATACCAAACGTGATCAATATTTCCCAGACCATTCAATATGTATACTTACTTGTCGTTTTCATTTGTTCGTTTTATACTGGGACAATTCTTAGTTTAATTCACATTGAATTCAAAATATATTTAGCTGAATGATGGTGTAGTCATATGTGTGTTTAGAACTTACATAAATAAATATGATGTACGACTGTATCTTTTGATTTGTATACCTATCAGAAAAAAGGAGTATACACTATTTGTCAAGGTCTGCCTAGGTGGGAGGGTTTCCCATATTTTACCTACTGACTGAAATATGGAGGAATCATTTAATAACATAGTTCCTGTATTCTGGTAGAAGCTGTCACGTGGACGTAATTACTGAATAACTACATATTAAGTGTATCACAGGAAACAAGAGTATACCAATACATGTCCACCGATTCCTCGCCTGGCAATTCAGTCCATTGTTGGAGAAACGTAATACGCGATGTTTTGAATTGCCGGAATGTAGAAATATTGAGAAATACCAACCAGACATAGTCATTTTATTTAAAAAAAATGGTTCTTGGACAGTGTGTTTATATGTGTGCGTGCGTGCGTGTGTTTGTGCGTGCGTCTGTGTTGTATGTGTGTGTGTGTGTGTGTGTGTGTGAGTGTGTGTGTGTGTGTGTGTGTGTGTGTGTGTGTGTGTGTGTGTGTGTGTGTGTGTGTGTGTGTGTGTGTGTGTGTGTGTGTGTGTGTGTGTGTATGGTTGCTTGGTACAGTGCACAGAAATCCATATCGGAATTACACATTGTTTTGTCGCTATTTAGTATGTATGAATTGTCCCAAAGCCAAAACAGTCGTACGTGATCATAGTTACCATCATCATTGGGCAGCACTCCCGTGTCAGAACTTTTTAGTAGACTTGCAAGTAACTCGGCCGAATCCGCGATACTGAATACAATAACATTACTTTGATCTTATGCCTGAATTAATGGTTACAATCAAACATATACATACATAAACATACAGACGAACGAAGCAATGAGTGAACGAATGAAAGAACGAAAACTCACTCACACGCACACACACACGCACACACACACACACTCACACGCACACACACACACACACACTCACGCACACACCCGCACACACACAACACACACAACCACACGCACACACACACACACACACACAACACACACACACACGCACACGCACACAGTTGCAACGTCATCATCATCGGTCGGCCGGGGCTGGAGCATAGATGAGCCGTTTCCATGTGGGTCGATCATTCATGAGGGATAGAAGGTATGTCTCTTCAATACCAAGGTTTTCGCCGATCAGCTTCATGTATGTTTTCTTCTGTTTCTCTCTGTTTTTCTTACCATGTGTGGGTGTCCACAGGATGACTATTGACATTGGTTCTTCTTTGTTACAATAGCAATGACCAGCTTGTTCTAAGCGCCTCCTGCGAATCGTTTGTGTGAGTTTGTTTACATGTTCATATCATTCTTCATTTGTAAGCCTATTACTTAGGCAAACCTTTAGAAACTTTCTTAGCATTCTGGTGTTACTTCCGTCTAGTTTACTTCCCGTTTTTTGTGAGGGTCCAGGTTTCTGCTCCTACAAAAAAATACTTTCAGTTCGGTGGCACTGAAGATAAAAAATGTAATGGTTGTTCTTATGTTTGCCTTCCGTACATGGTCTAGCTTGTTACATGCTTGCCATGCTAGGACAATGTGTTGGTTGACTTCTTTGCTTGTACTGCGCATCCAGGAACCTAGATACTTGAACTCATCTACTGCCTCAAGTACTTCATCATTGGCCGTCTTTATTATTTTACATTCATCTTTTTATGTTGATGGTGATTACCTTGGGTTCAATCACATTCATAGCCAGTCCAACAGTTCCTGCGTTGTTCTCCACTGAATAAACATAACAGACTACTATAGCAGGATACTTTGCATTAATTTCATGTCGGGGTCTCGCCGTTATGATAATAGTCGGAAGGCATTTTGTGGATGTGATCCGGCATGAGGCTGGGATATGAAATAAAATGTCCTTTCTTTAAAATCCACTCTCAACGTACATGACTTCGGATCAAAGCACAATTCTACCTAGATTGACTAAATATTGACATTTAAATTGTGTATACAATGCTCAGCGCCACACACTTATTACTTTTACGTTACGCTTATTTCTCCAATGGCAAAGTTGCCGATAAACAGGTACTAATCACCTAATTTTGGTGAAGGCCAATTGGTTAAATGAACAGTGGGGGAGTTTTAAGTAATAGCATGGGCAGTCTTGGCGTACACAATAAATAGGCCAACATATTGTTTTTGAGGGGTCAACCTGCCGCGGTTATCTAGTGATGAAAGCAACAACCTATTGACACGTTGAGATATGTTCTCACTTATCATGTGGTGACTCCACCCACATATGCCAAAACAAGAGAATCAGAAACTTAGCTGTTTGAGGGGACTTCACAGTCGTTACTTGCCTGCAAGGAAACCGTGCAGTTGTCGGTCGAACCGAGCGTGATTGTGTAAGCAGGCAGGTCTGTACATCATAAAGCTGTTGATTAATGGGAGCCACAACGCATCCACATCTTCTTCTTCCTTTGATCCCTTGCGGGGTGGGGTTCATGCCTCTCAGTGGCTTCTTCTGCTTTTCTCGTTATTTCCCTCCATATCTGCCTGTTGTCTACAAAAACCTTCTATTCACATTCACAGTTCACACCTGCCCTCCTAAGGCCCCTTTGAACGCTGTCCTTCCGTCTCAGCTTTCATATTTCTCTTCATCGTTTACCACCCTCTCCTCTGCTTTCCATGCTCCTTTTGACAGTCTATCTTCGCTCATTACATGCATGTGTCCTGCCCGTCCTATTCAGTTTCCGACTACTTTCATATTATGTGTGGTTTCATGCCATTCTATTCTCTCAGTTCCGCCATCTTCTTTCTATATTCACAAAGAACATAGACATATCGAATATACCCTCAGGCCTGATATGATACCCTTCCTTCAAGGTCATCCCGACGTCGCGACATCCCAGCAAGACAACGTTCGCCCTCTGTAGCCCGCGACGCCGCGACTTTCCTGCAGGAAGAGGCTGTCGCTGCCATCCCGTAGATGCCTTATTCACCTGATCTGATTCAGGTCAAATATCTACGGAATGAGCTTGAGAGGGGCATGTATCGATAGTAGTCGCTCATACGACCATTGCGCGTTTTATCGCGCCTAGTGCAAAGCATGCACCACGCAAGGCGTTGAAGTGTGTATTTGCAAAATCGACTTGCAATACTTACGGCTGCCGTGCGCAGTAGTCGCTGGTCTCACTACTGTTATAATGCCATATGTATTTAGATAACGTTATTCTTTGAATAGCAATACCATTATCATTAATATATGTGTGACAAAAAGCTGTCTTTATAGTCTAAATCAAATAATACTGAGTTCACTTATCTAAATTAAAATAAAATATATACATCTTCAAACACATACCCGACATATCGACGGCGACTTCAGTTACACTTTGAGAAGAATCAACATCATAGTAAAACATAGAATCAACATTATGTCAGTTGAACACTGGCAGAATATTGCTCTAATAGGTATTTGTAATGATGTATTGCTTGAATAAAGTAATTGTTGACAATAAACATATCAAATGGACTTTATAATTATTACAGTATGACATATACAACATATAAAGATTATTAGTCAATCGTTAAATAACTGAAGCAGATAAGCAGGTAACATGTACATGTAACTGTATTTGTTAAACACAGTTATATTAGTTGTTTCTCGTGGCACATTCGCATGGCGAATACAAGTTCATACGAAATAAGTGTGTTTGTGTAGACAGTTTATAATACCGTGTTTTCCAACTAAGCCGCAGTGTCATCAGCCAATGCCGGCAGCGCGAAACACGCAAATAGAAGGATGATAACGGCGCGCATTATCTCTCAAGGGAAGAGTGACTTTCAGTAAATTTCAAGTTTTCAATGTGCAGTGTATAAACTAGCGCAAGAGTACTCTTATCTGAATCACATGTCAAGGGCTTCTGCAATATTCGAATGAATTGACTACAGTCAGTGTCACGCGTGACCGTTGCGTACTACATGCTTTTCTTGGTGTTAATTTATTGCACCAGTCCCAAATTGAGTAACAATACAACAGAACACCATTTAACATTTGTACACAAGTTCAGGAAAGTCACGCACAATGAGTTTTTACTTTTAGAAGACAGGTTAGAACGGCTCTCGGCAGTGGTAGTGACGTAATGTTTTAAAATATATCCCTGTTGCCTGATGTGAACAGGTTTGACAAATGCACGTTTTGCACGCGAACTTTTTTGGAGTAACAGTACAGCTGCCAGAAGACTTAACTTAAACACTGAAGAAAATCACGATAGTTTCACATGGATGCATTCGGTATAAGATGATTATACCGCACAGGACGTCAATAAATAAATACAAATAAACAAGGGAACAACATTCACAACGGGCCCCTTAACCAAAACCAAACGGGCTCCATAACCCTTTCTCTTACTGTATTATATATTATATACTATGTTATTACGATTTAGTGGAAAACCACAATAGAACAAAATATTGAGACGGTATCAATGCTATGCTCAATTATGGACAAATATTAACAAAAACGATGATAGAAAATCAGGTAAGAATACAAGTGATAAGACATTGTAATTTGAGAAGCACGTGGTATGGTGTGAGATGCCAGGGTTGTAACATTGTGAATGAAATATATTACTGATGAAAGCTACATAATGGCATGTGGCTTGACTGCATTAGAGACTACGAAACTATAAGGAATCCAACAATGAGTTGTTAAAATAATGAAGATAATATTGATATAAATACTGCTGTTGTTGGATAATGTGGGCGACTTAGAGAACAAATGTTACAATTGACCACGGCCTCCCCTACATGGGCCAATCCCGGCTAGATAGAGGCATTGCGCATATCTACACTACCAGTGAGGGATTGGAGAAACGCTCCAATAATAATTACATTACCGACTAGTCAGAATCAACAATAATATATAACCACTTGTTACGTCATATAATAATAATAATAATAATCTTTATTGATACATAATGTTAAGTATATCACAGATGTAGCAGTAATATGAAACATGTATACATTACGTATCAAATGGAACGAAGCAACACATTGCTTGTGTTCCTTATTCATGTCATATATGCAATGAAATCTATGATTCGCGTAAAAAAAAACAAAAAAAAACATCTTCATAATAAACTAACAATTTATTTAATAATGCATTATACGAGTACCGTAAGTCTGAACATCAGGTACATCTTAACATGACATCATTATGCGAGTACCGTAACACTGAACACCAGGTACATCTTAACATGACAACATTACACGAGTACCGTAACACTGAACACCAGGTACATCTTAACACGACAACATTATACGAGTACCTAACACTGAACACCGGGTACATCTTAACATGACAAAATTACATTAAAGCAGCATTTAGCATATGTTTGCTAGAATTAGACGCTTTGTCCTTTGTTTGAACATATGAATAGATGTACAATATTGTAAATAGTTATTTGTAATAAATGTATTCCAGATTTTAGGACCAACATAAGCCAAAGACAGTTGTCTACAATTTGTCTTGCAGTATGGTATTTTATATGTTACTTCCTGTCTTGTATTATATTTATGTGTGGATATTTGCAGGACAAATACATCATGATATATATCTGGCAACATACCCCTATTATGCTTGTACATTAGAATACAGCATAAATATTTATTTACGTCATAAATATTCATTATTTGATAAGATGTAAATAAAGGCTGCGTATGTTCAATAAATCCTACATGACTTATTACACGCAAAACTCGTTTTTGGAGTAAATGAATTTTAGCAAGGTATATATTCGGGGCCCTTCCCCAGACGACATTACAATAAGTAATATATGGGTATATAAACATGTAATACAGGTTTAACAATGATTTGTTATCTAATTTGTTTGTCACCTTTTTTATAATACCAATATTCTTAGAAATTTTATTTGATATATATTTAATGTGTGTGCTCCAATTCAATGTATTATTTATAAGCAAACCCAAAAACTTTATCTCATGTACAGTGTTAATTTGTATGCCGTCTATGCAAATGTTATTACACCTCTCTCTTATACTGATCGTATTACTAAAGGTCACTGTGTGAGTTTTCTGTATATTCAAAGAAAGTTTATTAATGTTAAGCCATAAAGATAGTTTTTTTATTTCAGAGTTCAAAACATTTTCCATTTCATCTATATTGTTGCCTTGTATAAAGATGCTCGTGTCATCAGCAAACATAATGGTAAACGTTGTGTCAGATAAAGTAGATAAATCATTTATATAGATAAGAAAGAGTAAAGGTCCCAGAATTGAACCCTGCGGAACACCACATGTTATGTTTTTAAGGGAAGATTTTGTTCCATAGAATTTTACTCGTTGTTGTCTGTTACTTAAAAAGTTACGAATCCATTGGAGTATATTTCCTCTGATTCCATAATGTGTTAATTTTCTCAATAATATATTATGATTAACGGTATCAAAGGCTTTGGCTAAATCCAGAAATAACCCAATTACGTGCTCTTTGGTATCAATTGCCTTACTAATTTTGTCAATTAGCAGTGAAATAGCCATATCAGTAGAATATCCTTTCCTAAATCCAAATTGGGAATTAGACAAGATGTTATGTTTCATTATGTAATTCATTAATCTATTGTACATTAATCTTTCAAAAACCTTTGAAAATACAGGCAAGACAGAAATAGGCCTGTAATTATTAATTAATGATGTATCGCCATTTTTAAAAACAGGAACTATATCAGCTATTTTTAGTTGATCAGGAACATATCCTTGATCAAATGATAAATTTACAATGTAACTTAAAGGATCAAGTAGGTTGGAGAAGGCCTGTTTGACAATAATAGGTTTTATGCCATCCCATCCAGGACTAGAGTTTTTAAAATTCTTAATAATTCCCTTTATCTCATCTGGTGTGGTTGGCGACAAATACATTGAATTTTTATAGACTCCTTGGAGGTAGTCATCAGGTCTCTCTGATATGACTGGTATTTTATCAGCCAGTTCTGGACCTATACTTGTAAAATATTCATTAAATGTATCAGCTATGCATTTTTTTTTTTTGTTAATTTACCGTCAATTAGTAATTTGTCATTAGATAAAAAATGCTTCCTTCCTTCCTATAATACTCTTTAAGACTATCCAGGTTTTTTTTAAATTACCCTTGTGCTGTTGAAGCTCATGTCGATAGTATTCTCTTTCTGCTACAGTAATAAGACAAATTATTTTATTTCTATATCTTTTATAATTAGTTTCATTGAAGACAGTCGGTTTTTTCAAGTAATACATATACAATTTGTTTTTAGTTCTAATGGAGTGTCGGAGTCCCATAGTAATCCACGGTTTATGTTTTCTTTTCCTAATAGTTGTGTTAGCTAACGGAAATGAATTATTGTATGCAACTAATATCTCATTAATGAATAGAGAATAACATTCTTGTGGATCTCTGCATGCATAAACGTCATCCCAGCATATTTTATCTATACTCTCTTTGAATGTAGCAGTAGTCTGCGCATTATATATTATAGTCGCTATTGTTATTTCTACCTTTGTGCTATCAGTATGTTTAGTGAGTAAAAATATTGGTAGGTGGTCAGAAATATCTGTATATATTATTCCATGCAATTGATAATTTGCACCAATTAAATCATTGCTGTATATATTATCGATGACAGTGGCAGTTGTTGCTGTTATTCTAGTAGGCTTGCTGATAAGGGGTATAAATGCCTGTTGGAACATTGCATCTATGTAATCTTGAGTTTCCGTGTGACTACCATAATTAAGTAGATTAATGTTAAAGTCACCCATTATGTAACACTGTTTATTATCAACCTTGAGAGTTTGTATAATATTGATAACATGTTCTGTGAAAGCAGTAATGTTTGTATTAGGTGGTCGATAGACAACACCTACAGTTGTTTTGTTATTGCATGTCTTAGACCGTGTCTTGATTTCAATAAAAACGCATTCCAGATATTCAGTTATGACACTCATTTCTGGTAATTAAGTACACTCAAGGGACTTACGAACATATAAGGATACACCACCTCCCTTCTTGGAGGGCCTAGTCAAATGTATACTTTTGTACTCTGGCAATTCATACAGATCAAGATTGTCATTATGTAACCAAGTTTCGCTTAGACCGATGACCGAGAACCTGTTATCGATCAGTGACAAGAAATCACCCAATTTGCTAATGTTCTTTGGCAAGCTACGGATATTTAAATGCATAAGTGAAAACTCTTCATCAGAGATATTATTTCTTGTTATAACTTCATTTATATCATCCTCAAGATAATATTTAGTATTTACAAAGCTATCTGTTGTGAGTAAATTACAATCGGGATCTATATTCCGCATTGCAGCATTGCCAGTTTCATAATCTTGTACATCACCTAAGGTAGTATTACGTAATTGGCTCATAGCAATGAAATGCAGTATATACATACATATTCACACGGTACACAATAATGCTTCTATAGCTGCATATAACATTTACAGACCGTTTTATAAAAAACAACGTTATGTGACATATGTTAAGTTGTAGTAGGTTAGTTAGAATACATGATATGTATCGATAACATATAGTAATAAAGTATATATGAGTAATTAAATAAGACACGAACCATATGTTGAATACGAAGGTGTCCATGAATGAGTCCATGAATGGTACAGTCCCTATGTGAACAAGCACCATGATAGGCCGACTAGAGATACAAAATATCCACCGTGACTTGGGCCAATGTCCAACGCAATTACAGTGCATTTAGTTCATCATCTCGACTGACGGTTTTGATTGTTCCCTTTAGGTCCTTTATGACAATCCTTCCATCATACGACCAACAGTCGAGAATCTTGTGCTGTTTCTTTAATGTCCGGCACAAGAACAGTAGTCTTGCTCTCTTCTGGGTGAGATCTTCCGATATGTAGACATTTGATCGTTTAGTGCGTAGCCGTTTTCGAGCTTTAATGAAGTCATTCTTCGATTTATAGTCTTTGAACTGGACTATTATTTGGCGCGAGTGGTTTTTGTTTGTGGCGGATTTTCTTGGCCCAATCCTATGGGCCCTGTTGATATGGTCCATTTTTAATGGCACGTCCATATCGTTAAACAAGTCAGTGATAATCTTATCAATTTGTTCACCGTCTTTGTTTTCAACTATTCCTGTAATGCGCACCGAGGACCGACGGCTGTACTGCTCCAGATTATCAACAGCTTGCTCAAGTTGTTCAATTCGTGCATCCTTGTCTGTCAACTCCTTTTCAAGATTTTCGAGCCTTCTATTTATTTTGTCAGCAACTATTGTAGCAATCCGGGTAGCAAGGGCCGCGATTACGTCATCGTCACTTAGCGCTAGCTTGATTTGTTCTACAAGTTCAACGGTGGTCGAGGTCGGTCTCTTCTTGCTCATTGTTGCTGGTGGTTGTCTGTTACGCAATAGTAGGGTCTAATCACAGGCTAAGCAGCAAACGTTGGCGGTTTTGAGCGTGTCGTGGGCGACAATATGGTTGTTACACGATCCGATATATTTTACCGGCGTGCAAGCTCAAGAAAATATCACAATTTAACACCCACCGCGTTCCTGAGTGTCCACTAGTCGACCTTGTTCACTTCAGCAAAAACACGGGACCTTTCAGAGCATTTCTCTTACATTCTCACCCCCAAATCGAGGAGTGCGAAGAAATCGTGCAGTCTGACCATGGCACACCTCCAGACATCTCTCTTATGCAAACATTGTTATATAAGGCACATATAAGGCACCTGACAGCGTAACATCGATCATACACACGCGCACACGCACTCGCATACCCATCCACATTCACACGTGTCTTGTATTGGGCCTGAGAGAGATATTTAACTTTATACGTAATTCTTCTTCTGAAACGTCAGACGTGGTCGAGGTCGGTCTCTTCTTGCTCATTGTTGCTGGTGGTTGTCTGTTACGCAATAGTAGGATCTAATCACAGGCTAAGCAGCAAACGTTGGCGGTTTTGAGCGTGTCGTGGGCGACAATATGGTTGTTACACGATCCGATATATTTTACCGGCGTGCAAGCTCAAGAAAATATCACAATTTAACACCCACCGCGTTCCTGAGTGTCCACTAGTCGACCTTGTTCACTTCAGCAAAAACACGGGACCTTTCAGAGCATTTCTCTTACATTCTCACCCCCAAATCGAGGAGTGCGAAGAAATCGTGCAGTCTGACCATGGCACACCTCCAGACATCTCTCTTATGCAAACATTGTGATATAAGGCACCTGACAGCGTAACATCGATCATACACACGCGCACACGCACTCGCATACCCATGCACATTCACACGTGCCTTGTATTGGGCCTGAGAGAGATATTTAACTTTATACGTAATTCTTCTTCTGAAACGTCAGACAAATTACATTCAATGCGACGTGTTTCCCTGCTATGGTGACACATCAGGGGGCGCTGCTGATTACATCACTCTCGGTACCCCCGACAGATCGGCTTGCAAAACTCTGAAGATAAGCTCAGCCATTAATACCGCTCGCCGAAAATTCCAGTGGTCTTCAGAGTGATCTTCATGGACTGTTTGGGCAGTAGACGTAATTATCGGAATACGAATTACCGCTCACCTGCTTGTGAGAATTTTCGAATGGGTAATTAATTATTTTGGGATTCCTGGAATTGGGGCGCGGGTCGGACGAATGTCTGTACTGTTCTCACGGGTGGTAGAGAGAAGTCAATTATGACTTTGACTTAACTAACTTCCGTGCAATCCGTAGTAGATCTGCTAGGGGTAGTGTACGTAATCCCACCCCTGGCTCGGGAGAATGTAGTAGCACGCCTGTCGTATAATATTTGGTACACATACATACTTTCGTGTTCTAAAAATGTATTTTAATATATTTATTGTACTTGCATATATGTCGCATTTAGCAGGCGCGTGTTTAAAAAGTTGATCTACTTTGCTCGCACATTTACGCATAATACATTCTGCTCTTTGTTGATTGCTGTCTCGGGTTTTTAAACTGGCAAATACAGCGTATATATATATATATATGTATATATATATATATATATATATATATATATATATATTATATACATACATCAGTTGCTTGTTGGATACTTCGCGTTCGCACATGTTATTATTTTTTTGAGTATTTATTTTTGTGCATTACCTGTTTTATACAAAGCGTCACTCGCCTAATGAATCACATACACCGTCAGATAAAGGTGAACTAGGATGACGTTGTTGACGCATGAATGCGTGCGCACGCACGCGCGCGTGGGTGTGAGTGAGTGCGTGTGCGTATATGTGTATGTGTGTGTGTGTGTGTATGTGTGTGTGTCTGTGTCTGTGTGTGTGTGTGTGAGTGTGTGTGCGTGCGTGCGTGCGCGCGCGCCCGCGCCTGTGTGTGTGTTCGAATCGTAAACACGAGGCTTATTGTGCGTCTATTCTGATGTCTGCCTATACTAGAAGGTAGGTCGCATAAATAAAGTCTCCATACACGTACAACATAACCCGCTAAACAAGATGGCGGTGGGTTGATGAGCATCACGCTCAGAAAAAAACCTGTAATCATCCCAATGGCATCGCCTAATGAAGGTCAGTGTTACAACACACACACACACACACACACACACACACACACACACACACACACACACACACACACACACACACACACACACACACACACACACACACACACACACACACACACACACACACACACACACACACACACACACACACACACACTTATATATATATTAGAAAGAACTAGCTTGCTGTATTGCTTTATTCATTGATTACGTCTTGTTGGCAAAGTGCTAAAAATACATAACGTTGTTTATTGAGTCAGCTATATATTGCCTACATTCAATTCCCTGATAACATGACTTTGACATTTCTTTGCCAATTACTGGGAAATGTTTCTTTCTCTTATTAATTAGCTTGTAAGAGCAATTCATTATAACATGATTAATAAGTTACTCATTTTGAAGGAATGCGTTTTATTATCGACAAATGCAAGAGTACAACAATGCGACATTGTCTTCTATGCAATTGGTCACGCTACAGACCGCAGCGCCTCAGGCGAACTGAAGCAAAACAATTGGCTGCAAAACCCCTGCTCCAGTTACTTCAACGGTACTTGACGCGTATGCCAGTCACATCGCATTCCATTGGTTTCCAGACGGTTCTGCACATGTCTTCCTGGCCTCAGGTATGCCTGCATTTCGCATAACCTCGTCCGTTGCATTTGCAACGACAACTGCCATGGCAACTGCAATTGCCTTTTGGGCATTCAATGCTACAGTCCCCTTCTGCAAAAGGAATTGGACAGACAATATCGATTCGGTTAACAGAGTGACTGAGCTGTTCTATACAAAATTAGCATAACCGTTAGTAACGCAAGGAAGTACTATCTTTGCCGTTACATAGACTGCATTTACTATTCTAACTAGCATACCTACGTCGAACATGATATTGTATATGGCTGACTTTTTACATAATGCTTGCGTTACACAACAAGAAATCCTCACCAAATATCGTTAAATATTTAGAAGCCTTACTTTAATCTAATAAAGAATGCATTTAGTTTTAGCGTGGTTGGACCATGTAATGTCTTGCCTGAATATGTTGTATGAGCTACTCTTAATACCAAGTCGTCTATATAAATTCCGGTCTACTCAATCGATAGTGTGTGATTACTATAACATGTATGCTAGAAAGGGGTTTCACCATACCATAATAATAATTAATAACAGTAATACTAACACATGTCCCTACCTCGATCACGCCAAAACCATAACCATTTGGGTAATATTATGAACAGAGTTTGTTTATGAAAGGTAGCTATTGTGTCAGATGATGTATTGTAAAGTAACGAGGACGTCACGCCCGATTATCGGTGCACATACAGAGAAAGCATGTTTGCCAATGTTATGCCAAATTTGTATCTGGCCCAAACGCATAAGTAAGATAACCACACCTTCTCTTACTCTCGGTAAATAACGGCAAATTAATTGTCTCATTTTTGAATGTATATGTACACATTTATCTTTGCAAAAACGAGTGAGAGAGATACTTTCCAATAGTTTAACTAAATTCTGGTCTAACCAGGTGATCTTATATAATTATAAAGCACCACTGACATTAGCGACTGGAATTAATAGGGAACTCAAACGTTTATTATTGAAGTATGAAGACGAATATATGATTACTGAGGGACCATGTCGATCCTGCGCATTAAATCAACCTACGGTATCATAACAAGTTATAAGTTACGACAAGTTATAATATACGACCCCTGTAAATAATACTAAACGTAATTAATGGTTGTTCTACGTCGTTTGATCACAATATACTTCCGTGGTGTCACATGCACAGGTAATAAAATGAAACTGCTAAGTGTAGCTTAAAATAAACTCAACTTTATACAGTCATACATAAGAAGTATTTTAAATTGCACACTAATTCATACCACTAATAGAAATTGAGTTTAGATGGGACCAACATTTCAGCAGAATATACTCATGTGTTCTGATGTTTGAGACGGATTTTGAAGTATATATTTTACCAAACGTGACTGTCAGGAATAGAAAAATATGCTAACTTGTGTGCTGGTTATATGATGCTATGTGTAACGTGTGTCACACTATGTTAATTATAATACAGGCCCCCTACCACCTTATCGCCAAAACAGCGTAATTGTGTAATATCATGAACAAGGTTTGCGACGAAACATATATATAATATCGAGCGATTTTAATTTTAAAATTACTCCAGATTATGGCTGCTCAAGTTGTTCCACATTATGTTGCCAATGTTACGCCAAACTGTTATCTGGCCAAACCGCTCAAATAAAATAAACTATAAACACAACGTGTACTATTCTGAGTACATAACGCCAAATTAACTATTTAACTTTTGAATATAATGCACATTTTGATCGTTGTAAACGTTCAGTTCAGAACAAGAAGTTTTCAGTTCGCAGTGACTTTCTTGGATCGCCACTTACGTTTAACTAAGATACCGTAACTATGAACTGTACTTCGCATCTTTTCGCTAAATATCTAAAAAATGTTAAAGCTGTATAAACCATCGCCTGTTCCGTCGGTGATGGTTTATGTATTTGACGAAAAGCGTACTATGATTGTCACTAAACAGTTGTAGGCCTCGCGGGGTAATCGTCAACACATTGTTATATTACGAATCCGTCGATGGAACCTATGTGTTATCGCACGTAAGCCACCGGCGGAATTGCTGCCATATCATAATTGCATTGTAAGATATAGTATGTTAACAACAAGAGGTATTGGAATAGCTCTTGCTCTGAGATCTTACGTAAACATACGTTTTTGAACGTCAAGTGGAAAACGCCGTTCAATAAGATTTAATAGCATGCACGTTAATTATAATATAAAGGTAATATTAAAAATTACAATTAAATATTGCATGCAATAAACACATACCGTTCGAACTTTCGCCTCCATCATCGTCATCCTAATAAAACAATGGATAGTTCTACCACACGTATATCTCAGTAGATCTGTATTGTTAGCAGAACATTATTGCAATACATATTTAACATGAATCTTTGGTAGCAACACACTTACAAAGATAAACAACTTTCAAAGAAATAAAGCATTATTACACCAGTTATGGATTTTCAAATATAACAAAAACGCATATATGCCATTATGTTGTACAAATACTAGCGTGCCTTAAATACAAATTTTGTTAAATATATGTATTAAAACAGCGTGATACATTTCAAATGACCGTGGCGTAGTTGTTATATTGTTGTTTCATATTGTTGACATGACACATGTTTATGACAATTCAGATCAGATATGAAATAAAAAAGAAGTAAGGTTTCCTGTAAGTATTCCTATAGCACATTGTTCGTACCTCATACGAACTCTCATCGGCTAAAGCCGATAACACCAGGCATGCCAACAGAAGAACGACGACCACACGCATTGTGTCTGCAACAAAGTGAAAACCACTAACCATATTTAATATCGTTTTTACAAAAAGGGCCTGTTTTTATTTCATAATGGGTCGTTTATACAAAATGCATCGTTTACTACAAATTAAAACTTAACAAATATCACAACAAAGGATGGCTAACACACCAGTCAGAAATATAAAGTCAAGTAGCCGCCAGCCGGACACGCTCGGAAACCGGTCACTTTAATATATAATTAATATGTAAAAATGGTATTTGCATACCTACCATATATATTATTTGATCTTTTGCTGAGGCGTCGTCTGGTTTTGTGGTGATGTGACAAAAAGTGGTGAAATGGTTCAACCGTATTGTCACAAAACACGTGAACTACTAGAACACTGCATTGGCCATTATGGATATTAAGCGATTTTGTAAAACTTGAATACAATAAGTCTTACAAAGTTAGACAACTATTTCGCACACTTTACTTGTGATATTTGTAAATAAAACCCATATGGTCATATGGTCGCATAGTGGGGGGCAAATATATGGCGTGCCGTATGGTCGCTCTTACCTGAATGAGATAGTCGTGGTTCATATAGTCACCAAATGAAATACTAGAAAGAACTTGGCGTTTTAAATGGTTGGAGTAAATGTTACACGTGATCGCTATCACGTACCTGTCGTTTCTTTTGGCGACTTGTTTTGGAACACTGCCACTTTGAATTATTGTAAACCGGTTGCCATCATAGTATTCGGGGGGCTTTTTTATTTTTTGGTGTGGGGCAATCTCTCAAAAGGGCTTTTAGTGGTTACAAAATGACTCTTACGTACTCAAATAAATAGCAGTGGATTTACTGATCACAAGATAGGTTTAATTTGTAATTATTTTATGAAATGTAGGTGTTTTGCATATATATATATACTATATTAACACAACAAGTATACAAACAAATATAATCAACGATGTATCAAACACATAGGCGCCGGAACGAAATTAATATTGGAGGAGCTGAACCGTAGGTTGAGCACCACTCCGCTGTTGGCTCGAGTGATGACATCGGAAGACGATGAGAGTGTGTTCAATAGGTTTCGATGCCGCACCGCCCTACCTTCAGCTTCTCCCTGTAGCCGGGAAGTTCACAATTTTTAAATCTCTTCACACTATCCGAAAATGTCGATTTGCCCCTCACCCTGGAGGCTCCCCATCTAATCCCATCTTCAGGCTCTCTAAAATTGTTAATTGCATGAATAAAATTATTGGGGGCTAATCTTATCTCCAGCCCCAACAACAAATACTGCACCAGAAAATGCACAACCGTTCTCAGATGCGTGATTGACTTAAAGGCTTACGCCAAGTTGTCACTTTGCTGTCCTCCTGGATGTTACATCCCGCCATCTTGTCTAATTTACTAAATACTGCACTACTGTTAATTGCAGGATTATTACTTATTATTTTGTTTGATCACGCCATCTCGTCAATGATCTTCCTCTTCTTCTTTGTCAGAAACGTCTTGCTTGCGGTTTTCTCTTGGTGTAAGGCAAGTTTGTCCAGGCCACCGGAGTCTTATATGACTGGTGAAGTCTCAGATGAAATCAATGTTGAATATGTCTTACCTGACATGGGAATTGTTAATCTGGTTGCCCGTAAGTTATGCAGCTGAAAATGTCATTGTTTAATATGTCTCTTGCATCAAAGATAGTTACTAGCAAAATTAAAGCAACTGATGGTAGGTGGAATTTCAATATTGCCGAAATTAGGCAAATGCACTCGCTCCACGTTATTCCAGTTCACTCAGCAGTAAAATTATATCTTGCTCTACAGAATGTAGATTTGTAGAATGAATAGTACCTACGATACGTCATGATGATTAAACAGGTATGTCAGTGAGTGAAATGTGAAGAAAGTTATGTAGTCAGAAGGACTGGTTTATACACTGTATAGAAACTTCCATTTTTGTCATCTACTCTTTGTACTGAACGCATACGGACTGTGCTACTCATCACACAATCATTAAGCAAGGAATCAGTGTGTGTGTGTGTGTGTGTGTGTGTGTGTGTGTGTGTGTGTGTGTGTGTGTGTGTGTGTGTGTGTGTGTGTGTGTGTGTGTGTGTGTGTGTGTGTGTGTGTGTGTGTGTGTGTGTGTGTTTGTGTGCGTGCGTGTAAACGGCATGCGGAAAATAGACTGGATGCATAAAAAAATGGCCTGAAACTTGCTGTGTACGGAACAGGAAAATAAATATTGCAAACCGTCTCAATTTAGCAATACAAGTGTAGCTACGCGTGCATACACATCAGTTCACGAATCATGTCTCTGCCGAATGTGTTCAAAGGTTAATAAAAACACACTAACATGCATATATAATAATATATTCAGCGAAATTATGCGACACACCACAGTCACATATTTTTCCGCGTTTTTTGTATACACTCTGAAGTTGTATAATGCTACCAGGCACACAATTCATTAACTTGCACACAGGCGTTATTTTTTTGGTAATTATGTTTGTGTCCATATGGCCAAACTAACACCGTCAACAATGTTTTCTAGAGTTTGCATATATATACAAGTTGCGTTAGCTATTAATACATGTACCTGAATAAGGGATTACAAGTAAGATTGCTTTTTCCCATTAGCATTGATGATATATGATATTATATGTTTATTAAGCGTATTATCTTCAAGGCAATAAAGTCATTCGTTCATGTTCTGACACACATTTCTGCCAATTATCGAAGTAGAAAATTAAAAATAGAAAGTGTGATAAGAGAGGGTGTATGTTTGCCACAATACAAAGCTCGTCGATTCTATTATACAGCTGTCCACAATATTGGCACAGTTTGCCCAACTTCTGGGTTCACGTTGATATTTGGTCATTTATCCAATATTGTTCGTTAGGTGGCGCTGCCCTGGTAGTGACACAACCGCATGTCTGTCCAGTTTTTGTCTGTTTTTTTACTTCTACTTTTATCTGCTGACTTTTAAAGTCTGCAGTGACGGATGCAAGTGTTTACGAGGATTTCTTTGTGCGAGTTAGATGTTGATATTGTTTTTAAGACTGTTTCGTGCGTGCAGAGAGTTCACCGGCTAAATGTCATTAACTACGACATGGCTGACTTGTACAAATTTCGCACCGCTGTTGAAGTCAGCCGACCTACTTTTGACCTACCTTCAGAAATGAAGCAGACCAAACACGGAAGCAGACGGGGTGCGGAATCGTACCAAAACTACCTGTAAAGCCCTGCCTTCCTCCAATGGGCAAATTTCATTCGCCCACGTGCAAGATTGACGAACACAACTCTAACGTCATGTCTCAGAGGATTCGCTTTGTTTCACTGACACCTGGTTAAATGACAATGTACCTGATTCGTTGATTAACCTGGAAGGTTTTTCATCTGTGAGACTGGACATGGATTGAGAAGTGACAGGAGAAATAAACGGCGGGGGAGTATGTGCGTATACAACAAGCAGTGTTGTCACTCTGGACATATGTGCTTGTGCTTGGTGTCACACTAGACATATTTCTGTGCGGGAGAGAGAGTGTGTACTCAGCACATGGAACTTTTGTCTGTTAGTTTGAGGCCAAGCCCGGCCCACACTTAGCACTTAGCAATCTCAGCCCAGACACACAAGAATATCTCAAGGCAGGCCCGGCGTAGGTTCGCAAACGTTTATCCATGCCCTCCGCGGTCCGCATGTTTCAGGCCCGGCCCATACCCGCGTGTCAAAGATGGGTGACCATCTTAGGAAATATCAAGATATTGTAATAACAATAGTAAGAAACACAACTTTAATTGTATGTAAACTGTAACATACATACACTGTTTTAACAGAAATAAAACATTAATCTGGAATGCCTACATTACTGACGAATAGTTCCTTCGGAATGTAAGACAAATTAGGCAAGTTTTGTGCTTGTTTTTCAAAAATGAACAATCTTTTCACATATTTGATTGAGCGCTAGGAGCGCTAGGTGGTACTTGTTAATTTTGTCCTGCGTGATTTAAAATAATTTTTGCAATTTAACGTTTAATTTTGTGTGTGACACTAGTGTAGAATTAGCGTCAACGTACTGCACTGTTTGCTTAAACACACATTTTATAAATTGTCACCACCAACGCTGTTAAATCTTGTACTTAAATTAGTTGGGCGATAATACAGGTCGATTTGATTTTCGCGCTAGCAGGCTTACGTACACAACATACTAAGGTAGGGGCAGTCCCCTTACAAACTATATACTAACAGGCCTTTTCAACAAGACGTTCTTATTAAACGTCTTGTTACTTTGCACAGGCCTGCTGAGCGCGAACAATCATACGACCTGTAATATTGCCATTGATTATCGCCAACCCACTCTTTAATAACCTAGAAATTTACATTATTTTAGTACAATTATACAGTTTTAGAATATTTTATTATTTTCAATTATTTATTATTTTTATGAGACATTATCATTTTATTCTTCACCATTTCGAGGAAAGACAATGTCACCAGCATTTTTATTGTGTGTTTTATTTTTATCCTGTTCTGCTGCTTCGAGACGTCACGATTTTACGCTGTGCAAGCCACTTAGTCCCCAACGGTCGGCTGTCATTTTAACAGTTTCTCAGTCCATGAGAACACAACATTCCTTGTCACATCTTCACAGTTTGCCATGTCTTAATCTTTGCTTTAATAGAAAGTTACTGCCAATCCCCCGCTCTAAGCCAACGTTTAAATTGGCAATTATTTTACTACTAGCAGGAGATGTAAGTCTTAATCCTGGACCTGCTATCAGGCGCAATATTCGAGTAGCCACCACTAACGTTCGATCTATTCGAGACAAAACAGCCTCGCTTACTGATTTATTAACTTCCAAGACAATAGACATCCTTGCAGTCACTGAGACCTGGCTCAGACCACATGACACAGCTGCATGCATTGCTGAAATTTCTCCTTCCAGTTTCACCTTCCATCATCGCCCACGTTCAGTTGGACGAGGTGGTGGTGTTGGATTTCTCGTCTCAAAACAGTTCAAAGTTAATTTGCATTCAAACCCTGATTACTCCAGCTTTGAGGCCATCTGTGCTGAAATTTCCGATTCATCTTTCTCTGCTTACTTTGTGTGCATTTATCGCCCTTTAGGACACCCTGCCCATTTCTTTGAAGAATTCCAGGATCTACTTGAAAATCTGGCCACTATTTATTCAGAATTTTATATACTCGGTGATTTTAATCTTCATCTGGACACACCTTCATCAACAACAAGTACATTTAATGACATTCTGGCATCCTATGACATGAAACAACATGTTACCTTCTCAACACACATACATGGCCACTGGCTCGATTTCTTAATCACCCGTTCAGATTGTAACAATATTCAGACACCTACTGCTTCAGATGGTTTATCAGACCACCACACTGTCATTGCTGATCTCAAAGTTCCTAGAATTCCCGTAGAGTCCAAACACAATGTGTTTTACCGACCGATCCATAAGATTGACATTGCCGCATTAATGACAGACATCCTTAAATCCGACCTCATCTGTAAACCCAAAGAACATCTGTCATATCTGTGTCGACAGTACTGTCAAGTAATCAAAGATTTTCTTAATAAACATGCACCCCTGAGATCTAAATATGTGTCCCAAAAGCCACATGCTCCATGGATGACTCCTGAAATTCTACAATCTAAAAAGCGCCGGCGCTATCTTGAACGTGTATGACGCAAATCACGCTCGCCTTTGGACAGATCACGATATTCTAAACAGTGTCACTACTGCAACAGACAAATGGCCAAAGCTAAATAAAATTATTACACAAACATGGTCTCGAGTAACTCTGATAACCCACGTCAGCTATGGAACTGCATAAATCATATTTTACATAGACGGCCGCCTCCATCTCTACCTAGTCATGTGTCAGTCAAATCTCGGTGTGACTCGTTTTCTAGTCATTTCAAAGATAAAATAAGTCTTATACGTTCTGCTTTTCCATGTCACACTTTAAGTACTGTAAATGTGGACTCCCCACAAGTAAATTATCCACTTGTATTGTTTAAGCCAGCCACAGTTGATGAAGTGAGGAAAATAATAATGTCCTCCCCAAATAAGTCACGCGATCTCGATCCATTACCAACCATACTACTAAAAGCATGTCTTGACTCTTTACTTGGTACAATAACGAATATCATAAATTTATCACTAAGTTCGGGTAAATTCCCAGATGATTTTAAACACGCACATGTAAATTCTGTTCTCAAGAAGACTTCTCTGCCAAAAGATGATTTCAAAAATTATAGGCCAATTTCTAATCTTAGCTTTATTTCTAAGATACTTGAGAAAGTCGTAGCAAGCCGTCTAAGGCGTCATATTAGCTCAACTTGTTTATCCAGTGTGCTCCAATCAGCATACAAACAATTTCATTCTACTGAGACTGCTCTCCTAAAAGTACACAATGATGTTATATTAAACATTGATAAAGGCAAAGTAACTGCACTTACCTTGCTTGATCTGTCTGCCGCCTTTGATACAATTGATCACAACACTCTTGTCAAACGTGTGGTATGGCATACCTGGCACAGCTCTGACCTGGTTTTCTTCATATCTAACCAATAGACATCAATGTATAAAGATAGATAACTACTTTTCAACCTCACTCCCCACTTCATGTGGCATTCCCCAGGGTTCCGTTCTTGGGCCTTTGCTTTTCACTCTCTACACTACGCCACTCAGCTCTGAAATCCAAAGTCATAACTTGGATCATCACCTTTATGCAGATGACACACAGATCTACATTTCCTTGGCCACGCCCGATACAAGTCATTCTCTAAACCGACTCAACGATTGTCTCCAAGATGTTTTTCCATGGATGACCGATAATAAATTAAAGTTAAATGCAGACAAAACTGAATTCCTCATCATTGGTACTCCAATGCAGCGAGGTAAACTAAATGACTTTTTTCCAACATCCATCCTGAGTCAAACTACCACACCAGCAGCATCCGTACGGAATCTAGGAGTGACCTTTGATTGCGACTTCAATTTCAGACAACACATATCCCAAACGTGCCGTTGCTGTTTTTATCATATCCGTGATCTTCGCCGCATTCGCCGACATATGTCGCTTTCTGTCGCTAAGACTATCGCAACAGCTCTTGTTAGCAGCATATTAGATTACTGCAATTCCCTCCTTCATAATATTGCTATCAAGGATATAACAACGCGTCCAAAATTGTTTAGCAAGGGTAGTCACACAATCTCCTCGATTCTCCCGCTCAATGCCACTTCTAAAATCACTGCATTGGCTCCCCGTGCGATATCGCATTATGTTTAAGATCTGCACAATCACCTACCAAGCCCTTTCATCCAAACAACCTAGTTATTTACACTCAATGCTCACACCAGCCAGACAAGCCAGACAACTTCGGTCGTCTAGTTCGAAGTTGCTATCTGTTCCTAGAGTTAAGACAAAGGCTGGAACTCGAGCTTTTTCAGTTGCCGCGCCAAATATATGGAATTCGCTTCCCGTTAATGTTAAATTAGCAGAAAATATTGTTACATTTCGTCGTCACCTCAAAACCTATCTTTTCAATATCGCCTATCCTCCCTAGCTTTCTAGCACATCCATCCATTTGTTGAGGAATTTCGCCTAGCACACGAGTACGAGAATGCTTAATCCTTTGGTTTGGTGCGCCACTGAGCTCGGATTGTCTGAGGATATTGGCGCTTAAGAAGATATTTATTATATATATATTATATATATATCCGCTGGACATCGGTCATTTTACCATTGTTGTTGAACTGAAATGCGTAATAACATGTGCTGAAAAATATACCGATTAAAATGCATGTTGTGCTAGCTGGCTGTGGTATTAGCTGCAGCAGTCACCTCTGAATGACTACAATTTGGAGGTATTTACCTTTGGAGTAAAATTGGCTTTTTGTGTATTTGTTATCCCACAATATTTTATATAGCAAGATATCATGGGATATTGTGAAGTCCTGATGAATGACTAGGTTGATGCAATAGTCCTCCAAAGCATGCGCTTTTCACATATGACAATGGAGACAGACCCCACAGCCAGTGTTCACTTCCTTTCATTCACTGATGATCACTTAATAGATAATGTGCTCTCTTTAACGTCTATATCAATCAGGCTGATCTACCATGCTGGGTAATGTGTAATGTCGGAACAACGTCCAACAGGGCATACATCCATCAAGCCAACGGCGTTGCCAGCGTTGATGTCACATCAGGGCTCGCGCAACTGTCTTACAGGGCGCTCATTGTTCGCCTGACTCATCACGGCAATGACATTAGTCCTGTCCGTGCCCTTTTACGGCACTTGCTTCGGAGAAACGAGACGTTCCTTAGCAACTCTAAAAAAGACCAAAAGAAGACGCTGAGAAAGTATCCACAAACAAACCATACACCAGAAACAACAGAAAATCATCACAAAAAGATATGCAACAAAATCACATATCACATTGTGATAGGGCAAATGTGTGGAGAGTCGGACTTGAGAGCAAGAAGCATCAAAGAACCGATCTGGATTAGAAAATACCAAGGAGACCATGACTTGAGATGAAGGCCGGTACATACATGTGACTCACACATCTACGACGATCAGTTGAAGAGCCACGCAGAGTGAGTACACGTCTGCGCAGAAGGACTACTGTGTCGCCATCTAGCAATAGCCGGCTGAGGAAAACTGCTGAAAGCAACTGAAACGTAACGGGAAAAGGTCAACTGACTGTGAAGTACGTACAAATATAACTCACATACAAAGTTATTTTTGGAAAAATGTCAGGAAAAATGTAGCGTTGTTTGGATTAACAACTCTTAATAACAATGGACTATGTAGAATTATACACATACTACCACAACAACTACGAAAACAACAAATGCTACTGACTATCAAAATCACTAAACAGCAACCCAAAACAACAATCCGAATAACAACCGGTACTTGGCAGGATGGCCCCTGTCTCCAGCTAGGGCATGACTTGCATGAAACAAGATATTTATATTACCAGGTAGTTCAAAGGTAAACAACTGTATCACCATTAAGCCACTGCTATCATAATTACAATATTATAAATTCAGGGTGAATGTAAACCAAATGAATCACTAATACCCACAACACTGTGAAATACAACATGCGTTAGAGCTATAGAGCGTAAATAGCATCAACATATAAGACACTATCCCACCAACCACACAGTTCAGATAATAATTAAGTTTGGGGAACGGATAATAGAAAGGGCTTACCCATGGCGCCATCTAGTGACTAACCGAGAATAGAAAACCCACACCACAGTTTCACAGCTGACATAATAAGCGGTATGCGACGAGTTTGTTTATTTATGTGACCGTTGATTACCCGGGACTGTCAGCGCCCAGTGAACTGTGGAATACAATGGAATATACCATTGAACGGCACATATAGTATAAACCATGTTTACAAACATGTTCGCTGGTTCGCCAGGGATACATCAACTGTATTGTTGACAACAAATCAGGGGTTGTGCCAGAGAGGGTAGTCTAGGGGGCACAAACCTCCAACAATGCCCTCCCGTTGAGGCTCAGCAAAAAGCCCTGGTGGACAAACCAACATTCATGTTGAGTGGGCTGAGCCACAACTTCATGATGACTCCGCCTGTTGCGCTGTCGGATCATGACATCGGAAGACGGTGGGTTGGAGCGTGCTGTTGAAAATGTTTCGCCAACGGGTCGCCGTAACTTCACTCCATTGATGTCATCGGAAGCCGGGGAGGAGGATGTTGAAAATGTTTCGCCGCTGCGCTGCTGTCACTTCAGCTTCTCCGTAACTTCACCTTCTCCGCTGTCTCGGCACACTCGGTACGGCGAAGTCAACTATGAGTTTGCTTCAGTTAACTTCCACACAATGCGTAGGAGACGTACACGACCCCAATTCGTTATATATATGTACACCGGAATAATTTCTGCTACTTACAAGTTTCTGCTGAGTTTTAATATTTCACTGGATCTCATATACGATATGAAAATAATCAACAAAGTATGTTGCGCTGATTTCCATAGTATATGTAAGGCAATAAGTACCAGAACACTTACCTAAGCAACTAGGCTTTTATTATATTTGTTTCTATGCAGTACATACATATACAATTAATTTGGAAAATTAGTTAGGAAGAAACAAAGGAAAATAAAACACATATTTTAAATGTTTTATTAAATATTTTAGCTAATTCAGACATGGATATTTGTTACATAAGCAACAGAATTTTAGGAGAAGTTATTTGTGTCCTTGCTGATGCACGTAAGACAATCACATATCATAACATTATCGTCTACTCATCGGTAGGGAAGGGGATTCATGTGGATCCAATCCCATTGTTATGACTGATGGTGATTCTTGCAGTCGTGTTTCCACCTTTCCTGTCTAGTGCTGCTGGATGGTGAGTTCAGCTGTCATGTGGTCCTGTGGCGTTTAAGAAACATTTCCATGACATCAATCGGCTCACAACTGACACACGTATTGCTTGTGTAATTGATGTTTTGTGTACGTCTTTGTAATGATCTTTCTGTGCGGCCGTATGACCGTAGACAATAAAGACATTAGTGCATCGAGAGCAAATCTCTGAGACGCAGTTTTGCCTAAAAGTGCTACGAAATGTCACCTTCGCACCTGAATTCACAGTAGGAATAATGAAGTTGTTTTTGCTACATAGATCTTCAAGCGTTACTCGAAAAGATAAAAAGATGTCCTTTGAAGTTCTAGGTTGTTTTATATATTAGGTGAATCATTATGCTTGTTTTCAAACTCTATGGTTCCTCCGATCAACATAATATCATAGGTTGTTGTGCCTGTGATTCAATAGTCTATGCAATCATTATTGTCTCACTACGTGTTTGTTTAGTATTGACGTGTTTTGGACCAATGCCAATTTGAACTGTGGTTCGCTTGGTTCAAACTTCAAAGAAATATTGATGTGTTACTGGTGTTTCCGTAAAGCTACAACGTTTCTAAAGTTATTTTAAGTATTTCCTCTATAGATTACCTATGTCTTTCTTACAATATGCCTTCCAAAACCAATAGTGGTTGATTATTACATTACTGGTTGTAACAAGCGCTTCTTGTAAACCCTGCTTGTACTCAAAGCGTTTTTTACATTACACCCTAGCAGACCTGCTCAACTGACATACACAATGTTAACTGCGATATACGATATACGATCATTGGTCACGTCAAGCCATCACGGACGATAAAAAGAATGGCGTTGATGTTTTTGTACACAGATGAATTGTCAATACGAATACCAAACGTTTAAAAAAGGACGTTGTACTGACAGGAAATATAGCTTTTTAGTTCAGTGTCTGCGTCATCATCATCTTGTCGTACGGAAGATGGATCTCTTGAAAGTACCTCGCACTATTCCATTGCATATTGTCTGATATTGGCCATTATTCCCGCACTCCAAACAGCGACTCATTTCCGGTCGCGAACTCCTTCCAACTTCATTCTTGGAGGGATTTCGCGACCGGAAGAGAACATCTGCATGGAGATTGCATTATTCCCAGTGGCGGATTAAGCAATAGGCACTTATAGGCACGTGCCTCGGGCCTACGAAGGCTAGGGGCCCACGAACATATCGAACATAATTTCTATACACGAAATATTCCTGAAACCCAGCTAGCAAGATATGATTTGGCCAATGATGACTGCTGCATCTGTTTGATTTCATTGGTACTACATTGGGGCAATGAGTTTTGCAACCTGGGAATAATCCTATGTTTTAGTGTTCAACATACATAATCGAGGTGTTATTACATGGCTTATTGTAAATAAGGTGATTATATTGTATAATATATACAGTTCACCGTCTTAGAGTGTTGCTGTTTTTTTGCTAAGCCTATAGTGTCTGCATCTGAGCCTGCCTTTAGTTCTCCTCCACCTAACAGGCCTTGGATTTATATTACAATTCTAGCGACTAGAGTTGGCCCGGATAATATACAGTTAGTGAAATAAATTAGTATTCTATCATAATTTAAAATTGTAACTCCTTTTCTCTGTTGCATATCCAGAGAATTAACATTATATTTGTTACTCATAGTGAGCAGGTTGTATTAGTTATTCCGTTACTGGTCGGATTTTGTTGTACGCTTTTAATTTCAACTATAAATTTCTTGCCATTGCCAATATATACATCCGTGGATAATGCTGTACTTATTCTACGTACTAGCGTAACTGTCTAGTGCATTTATGTTATTACGTTTTAATCCTCAATCTAAATTGAGTGTTTTACCATGTCTGAGTGATAATACGGTTTTAGTTCGTAGCCGTATTTCTGTCTTGCATTTATTAAAATGTGTTCGCATTAGCTGTGTTCTCAGCAATTACATTTTCTGTTCAAAACTGTTATTATAATAGTTACGGTTTTGTAGTTGTTGATGTGTCACTTTTAGATTTTTCATATTCATTAATAATTCACCTTTGAGGACGCTAGATAGCATCATTAAAACAATGTCACCACTATTTATGTTATGCGTTATATTTGTGTCCTGTTCTGTGGCTTCGAGATGATGTGCCTTGTGCAAGCCACCTGCTTTGCAATGGTTTGTCAACGCAACACGTTTCTCTACCCATGACACTACTCGTTCTGTTTTTACAGCTTACCGTGTCTTAACATTTGTTTTAAACGTAGGTTGCTGCCAATACCCCGCTTTACACACACATTGAAATTAGCTATAATTATATTACTAGCAGGAGATGTAAGTCTGAATCCTGGGTCAGTTCTTAGGCGTAACATCTGGCAGCCAATACAAATCTTGTATAAATCAAGTCTATGTGTGACTCTTTTCTCTATCCATTTTATGGGCAGAATCAGTCTTATTCGCTCAGCTTCCCATATCATGCTTTAATTACTGAAAATGTGACCCGTCTTCATGTAAAGTCTCTACTTGTATTGTTTGAATCTGCTACTGTTGATGGAGTGAGGACAATAGTAATGTCCTCCCCAAATAAGTATTTTGCCCTTGATCCATTTCCGATTATCCTGTTAAACGCATGGCTTAAGACATTACTCAGACCTATAACAAATATCATCAAATCATCACCGTGCTCTGGCTTCTTTCCCGATGACTTGAAATGCGCCCATGTCAGTCTTATTCTTAAGAAGTCATCCCTGCCAAAACAAGACCGAAACAGTTATAGACCTATTTCTAACCTTAGGGTTTATTTCTCTCAAATACTAGAAAAGGTTGAATAAGTGATCTAGGATATCACATTAGCACAAATATATTAACCAATGTGTTACAATCAGTATATATACAATTTCATTCAACAGAAATGGTTCCTCTTTTAAAAGTATATCATGATATTAACTTTAAACATTGATAATGAAATAATAACTACCCCAATCTTTCTTGATCTATCTGCCGCCTTTGATACCATCGATCATAATATTCTAATTAAACGTTTATCAAAGTGGTGCAGTGTATATCTGGCACAGCTCTGAGCTGGTTTTCTTCATACCTAACTTATATATACCAAACCAATAAAATTGTGACCTACTTTTCAGCAGCACTGCCCACTTTATGTGGTGTTCCCAGGGGTTCTCTTGGGCCTTTGCTTTTACTCTCTACACCACGCCACTACGCTATGTTATCCAAGGTCATACATTGGATCATCATCTTTATACTGACGACACATATATGTACATTTCTGTGTCTATCCGGATACATATCGTTCCATTATTCAGTTCAGTTATTGACTCAAAGATATCTTCCCTCTATGACTGACATCAACGTAAAGTTAGATGCAAATAAGACTAAATTTCTCATCACTGGTACTCCAGTGCACCGTGGTAAACTTAATTGTTTTATCAACGCGTATTCTGAGTCACATATCACGCCCAGCAACCACGGCGCAGAATAATCTTTAATAATAACTTCAATTTGACACAATATATCTCTAACATGTTGCCGCTGGTTTTATCATATCCGTGCGCCATATTCACGGTATATATCTGCCATGCCTGGCCTGCCCGCCCGCCCTGCCTGCCCCGCCCTGCCTGCCCGCCTGCCTGCCCGCCCGCCCGCCCGCCTGCCGCCTGCCCGCCTGCCTGCCTGCCTGCCTGCCTGCCTGCCTGCCTGCCTGCCTGCCTGCCTGCCCGCCTGCCTGCCTGCCTGCCTGCCTGCCTGCCTGCCTGCCTGCCTGCCTGCCTGCCTGCCTGCCTGCCTGCCTGCCTGCCTGCCTGCCTGCCTGCCTGCCTGCCTGCCTGCCTGCCTGCCTGCCTGCCTGCCTGCCTGCCTGCCCGCTCTGCCGTCTGTCCGCCTGTCTGTCTGCCAGCACCTCCGGTCGCATCGGTGAGCCAATCCAAAACGAAAGAATACCCAGTTATTTGCGAAGCCGTAACTACACTCATTAGCTGGTTAGATGTGAAGACATCATTGAAACCTTCGTATAATTACCTTTCATATAATATTATATTTAACCCAACGCTATGTGTCTGTACGCGACTGGGAATATTCGTAGAAACACGAACTCTTTTCGCCCGCCCACACCAGACTAGGCCACACTAGACTCACTCCGACTGACGTGCATCCACCACCTCAACTGACACCGACTGCGTGACGTCACAATCATGTAAACTTGGAAACGGTCGTGATTATTACGTCACGCCGGCTATGGTGTAACTGTCTTTCATTCCCTCCATCTCTTCCAATCCTCCCTGCCAGTTTGACAATGAGTGAGCCTGAGATGATTTACGATTTGTGAAATGATTTAACTTTTGTAATTTATTTAACTTATTTAACATATTTAATTTACTTTGACTTGTTTAGCCGATGTACCTTTTATTACTAATTTTACATTTTATATTGCATGTACATTTGTTTTTTATGTGACATGTGGTGGGATCGGATGTTACTCACAATGTTAACATCGCTGAACGGACCAAAGCTGACGATGTAGAAACCGCAACGAACAGTCATCGGAGGACCTGAAGAAGTATTAAATCTTTCCATTGTCCACACCTCTGACACACAAACACACACACACACACACACACACACACACACACACACACACACACACACACACACACACACACACACACACACACACACACACACACACACACACAGACACAGACACACACACACAGACACACACAGACACACACATACACACACACACACACACACACACACACACACACACACACACACACACACACACACACACACACACACACACACACACACACACACACACACACACACACACACACACACACACACACACACACACACACACACACACACACACACACACACACACACACACACACACACACACACACACACACACACACACACACACACAAACAACACGCACACACATACACACATGCACACACACACACACAAACACACCCACACCCACACACAAACACACAAACACACAAAACACACATACACACAACACACAACACACAACACACAACACACAACACACAACGCACAACACACAACACACACACACACTCACACAAACACCCACGCACCCGCAAACACACACAACACACACAACACAGACAACACACACAACACACACAACACACACAACACACACAACACACACAACACACACAACACACGCAACACACGCAACACACGCAACACACGCAACGCACGCAACACACGCAACACACGCAACACACGCAACACACGCAACACACACAACACACGCAACACACACAACACACACAACACACACAACACACACAACACACAAAACACACACACTCACACACACTTACAAACACTTACACACACTCACACACTCACATACTTACACACACACACACACACACACACACACACACACACACACACACACACACACACACACACACACACACACACACACACACACACACACACACACTCACACACACACACACACACACACACACACTCACACACACACACACACACACAGACACTAGCAAACACACCAACACTCACATACAAACACACACAAACGCAAACACAAACACAATCACAAACAAATAATGATACATGTAACTAGGAACATGATATGCGAGTGAAAATGTAAGAGGGTGTCACCTGAGCATCGCTTGTATAAGAACAGAGGAAAATAATATTTACAATGCTAAACTTAGAAACATATTGGCTAATGTCGTAGTTATACTATAGTGTATACAACTAAAGAGCATAGTTGCCACTTGTTGTAGTGCACTGACGGTTCTAATGATATATGTTTTCCAGATTGGTGTTTGATTTATGTGCAGCAGACTTTAGGCACAGCTTTGTGTACACTGTGTTGTGCTTTCATACTGTCACCTTTACACACGGTATGTATCTATCACACTTACCATCGACGAGCGGACGAACTCCCGCAGATGAATTGTTGAGTAAGTTCCTTAGTACCTCGGACGAATCCATGCTGCTGAATAAAGAACACATCGATAAAATAAAACGCACGTACATACACGCGTGCAGGCACACGAGCACGCACGTTGGTATACGCGCACATACACACACCACACATTACACACCATACACCACACACCACTCACCACACAACACACACCACACACCACACATCACACGCCACACACCACACACCACACACCACACACTACACACCACACGCATACGCTCACGTACACACATACACACGAGCGTCAAATAAAGCTATCATGTAAATTTACAAATCTGGATTTCAATATTGGGGAGTGTGTATCAGTTGTGACTTGGATTTCTCATTAATGTCGATCCCGTCTCAATTTGTGACATTCAGGACAGCAAACACTGGAATTTGCCACCGTCAGTGCCATCATACAAAGGTCGGTTTGGTGATAATGTTCTTATAACGGTTGACTAGTTGTATGAGACCTCATAAGACCACAACATTGTAACTACAATACGTACAGAACAGTCAGTTAACAGAACGTTGCCGGGTGAAGGAAACAACTAAACTAAGCTAAGGAAAATGTTTCACCCGTCGTGAACCATGATCTGGCGCTGAAGAGCACTAACATCTTTTGTGTTCGTATAATTTTGGTGCGATAAATATGGAAACCTCGCACAGCTTCATTGATGATTTCTCACTATACTTATTTTTGGGGAAGAAATCCAGGTCTGAGATATCTCCTGTTGAATTATAGGGTGTTTTGTAAATTGTTTATTATCAGTTTACGAAAATTTCAATTTTTGTATTCTTTTCTACTTTAGGGGGATCTCGGGAGCTTTTGGTCCTCATAATCAAACGTCAATGTGGGCAAGATAAAACCATTGACAACTTGGTCGCCCACATCGTCTCTAACGAAAATATATTGCCTATTGATGTGGATATAATATGTAAATCTTTAACAAAAGCAGTATTATTTGTATTGTTTTTGCAACCACATATATATAGACACAGCACGTGAATCTACGATGGAACTAGTATGTTATATGTTTATGCATGCAAAATTATGAGGGTATTGTAATACACGAATATAATATGCAGTGTAACTTTGTCAATCTGCAACACTACTTTGGAAAGGGGCCAACTGACTTGTGAAAGAATTGATGGTATGATAGTTTGTGATTTCTCCTCTTTCGGGAATTTCTGCAGAAAGCAACATCCACAATTATCCCTCTGCACTACCGTTGGATGACGTTTGGTTTGATTGTGACCATGATAGAAGACCTGATATGCTGTGGTATCATTTGCATCTTAAACCAATTGCATGGTAATTTCATTCCGAATTAATCATTAACAATATATCTACGCAATTTATTCTGTTTAAAAGCAAACATATATTATACGAAGTTAGAATAACTTACTCGCTTCCTTGCACACACGACGAAGCTGATGTGTGATTTGATTTGACTGCAGTAGAACACTCTAATTAATGGCATCCTGCTAACTTGCTATGTTACAAGATCGGCAATCTTACAAAATAAGTGTACATGTACATACAAAAGATACAATAACATAACGTAGAGCCACGCTGTATTGTTCCCCTATTTATTTAATATAAAAATGTTGAAGCCGTTGGAGTACATTTTCACAGACAAATGTCGCTTGAATCAGCATATCCAGGCATACCATATTATTGTCTGCCTCAATATTATCATCAGTATAGAATACGCTAGCGTAATATATAATGTTGAAACCGCACGGTCTTCTTTACTTCCACGCAAGCGTTTCTTTCTATCTGCAAGGGATGTCCTCTTTCTCCGTCGACAAATCAATGAATGGAGTTGATTTGTGGATTCTTCCATGTTTAATAACGTTTAATAAATGTTAACCTTTGTCGATGTTATTGATGATTTAACTATATTTATTTTTGTTTATTTTATTATTTTTCATCCTTAACTGATTCAATGAATAGGACGCCAAGCATATATGTCTACCGGAATTTGGATCGCACCCCCAAACGTTTAAGCTGCTTGCATAGACTGTAGATCACAGAGACCCTGATTTATATTGTTTTACCTGCTTTGGCTGTTGTGTAGGCAAACAATTTATTGTCCCTATACAACAGTCAAGACCCATTGACATACGAGGTATTTTAAAAACATAATGAAGTTACATACTGGGGTTACACATTATTTCCTGTAAACACACACGCACACTCACACTTCAACGACGTCGTGACGTATCATTAATTTGTATCTGTCGGTGTTTGTTATTTGTTTGGAGAAATCTGCCGACACGTTTATGACGTAAAACAGATACCTGTACAAGTAAGAAAACAGTCGGTTGCGTGACGATACTTCGTTCCTCGCAGGTTCACACGCACTACTAATAAACATATAGTTTAGGCTAACAATACGGGGTAAGCAATGATTTATTTGGCGCCAATGTCAAAGAGCTCCGACCTGGATGACAAAAACAGTAACACGCAACTAGGTCATTAAAATATTCAGCAACTTATTATAACAATAACCTAAGCTATTTTTCATACATCTGGGACTATTCACGATGAAGGCTGATTGTTAAATGCTAGTAGGACGACTTGTTCTGAACACGTGTTCGTGGATGTTTGCACGAGATACATACGTAGAGAATCATGATTACTTCGACATATGGTGGAGACATTCCAAATTCCACAGGCATGAAGAATTATCATATTTTATTTTGACGAATGCTGTCAAATGTCGTTTTGGAAGTTAGAAGTTCTATAGAGCAAAACAGCTTACAGGACCCATACTGTGCACACAGGTGCGATGGTAGCATTTCCTGATTTTTTGGCAGAACTCCCGGTGCACTAACGTGTTTGTTGTATAAAGTCATACGGCAGCACAGAAAAGGCAAGACACGCGTCGAACACAAAACACCAATTATGACAGTGAGCCGACTGAAGTCACGGAAATGTGTCTTAAGCTCCACAAAACCACTGAATTCATCACCCGGCGACATTAGACTGGAAAGGTGGGTACACAACTGCACGACACACCAGCCAGGGTTTTGTTAAGAGACGGGACCCGGGTAATTTACCCGGCTTTGGCCATCCAGCTACCTGGCTATCGAGAACGGAGAAGGGTAGCTTTTTTATTTTTATTAGCACCCGAGCGTGATTCGCGACGTAAGACACCGTTTCCACTTTTCGTGTGCCTTTACGTTACAAGCCGTGCTGTATTACATCTATAAGTTCAAAAAACAGTTCAGCGTATCGATGATGAATATGACATATCGCAACAAAACCGCACGGTTGGTGATTGTCATTTTTGTTAATAAACGGCACAATTCGTGTCATTCCTTAGAACTGACTTCCTGCAATCTTTAGCCTTATTTATTATTCCCGACAGAGTCCGTACTGCGCTTTTTCGTAGACAGGCGCCCCTGGCGAACCGCTAAGCGACAATGTCGGAGCAGTGACGTTATTTCATAAATTAAAACTGCTTAATACTAAGCTAAGAAGCAGACATGTTAGAAGTCGTGGTACGTAGCCACATATGAGTATTTACGAGAATCGTCAGAATCAAACTTATGTGATTTTCATCCAGTTTGTTTTATTATTTCAATCGCGTGCATCATTATTAAATATTATTACATACCCTTCCCATATACTGTAATCATTTTAGCGTGTAAATAACATGCATGGCATCTGGAATATCACATTTGGACTACCTTTGCCTGGATACTTTCTAACTTATATCCTAAATGTAAAAACAGACTGAGCATAATTTTTTTTGAAATTTCAAGCAAATGTCAACCGATCAATCCAATACTGCCCATTATCCGAAACTGGCACTGACCCAAGAAAATGCACCACGAAAAACACGGAGTACCCGCCAACAACCACGGGTGACATTACTTCAACATAGATAAAAGGAGAGGTTCTTCCTCTTCTTTCATTCCGCGATTGAAGGAGCTCCTGGTATCTGATTCAGGTAAGAGCGTTTTCACGCTACTTTGTATATTAGACATTTACCACTTGAAAATGTACTTTATTTCACACTTTCGTTTTTTATTTTGCTGTAGAGACAATGTAGTTCAACTGGAAAATACGGTAGGAAAAACATTCCCTTTGCTTTACATATTAGTAAACAGGTGATTATGAGAAATGTGTGAGCAACTCTATGGCCACTACAAATGTAATATTACACAGTGTTTGTAAGAACCCCGATTTTCATTCCCTTCCCGATCTCTATAGCACTACGCACCATGCCTTGAGATGGGGCATTCGCAAGCACTCTGTGATAAGACGCAATTATCGACATTATTGTGGCGCGCAGTATTTTGAAGGAAACAGGGCATGAACGGTAAACGAGTATACCAGTGATGGAATCCGTCATTCCGCTGTTTCGAAAGTTCGATTACATCACCTTCCTGAGTCTTCCGGAACTGACAATTAATGTCTTTGGTTCCTTCTATCAGGTGTATTATGCTTGGGGAACAAAATTTTATTCACAAGAACGATAAATGTGTAACGTGTTATAGACTGCACATATAAATCATAGCCCGAGAACACGATATAATGACACAAAGGTAATGATAATTTTGGAAAAGCTAAATCTTAATACAATGCAGGACTGTATTGTAAAATCAAGTATGTTAACGAGGTTTCTGTCTTGATCAGGATGAAGAATCCTCGGTGAATCTAGGCGAGGTCAGCGAGGAAATGTCTGGTATGTGTCCGTTGCCTACAATCGTATCTGCTGCGATTTGCAATGAACTAGATTTTAGTTTGTTCCCGAATATAATTAAAATATGATGCATATGTCCTGCACGTCTCCATATAATATAATTGACACTCTGTATTCTAACCCTCAGTATCGAGAATATTTGGAGGATACCTCAATGTCTGATCCCTAGTATATATCCTGTTCAACTCTCTCTCTCTCTCTCTCTCTCTCTCTCTCTCTCTCTCTCTCTCTCTCTCTCTCTCTCTCTCTCTCTCTCTCTCTCTCTCTCTCTCTCTCTCTCTCTCTCTCTCTCTCTCAGGTGGACAAGGAAGCCCTTTGGCTTATCGAGAGTCCAACCATTTTATCTACATATATCCAGCCCTTCTGAGGTATGTGTCGATTTTATTTTTAAACATATTCATACTACAAGCACCCACACAATCATTAGATAATCTGTTCCATTCATTCACAGTCCTTTGTGAAAATGAGAACTCTCTTACGTCTAATCTACACTGCTCCTTCACTAATGTAACTTCATGTCCTCTAGTCTTTCTATCTTTCTTAACTGAAAAAAAACATATTTCTATCAATATTTTCATAACCATTCAATATTTTAAACTCTTCTATCTGACCTCCTCTCAATCTCCTGGTCTCTAATTTTGTTAAACCACATCCTTTTAGGCGTTTTTTATAAGTAAGATCCCTCAGTTTTGGAATCATTTTAGAGTCTCTCTTCTGCACTCTTTCTAGCATATCAATGTCCTTCCTGCGATATGGACTCCACGCTTGAACACAATATTCTAAATGAGGCCTAACTATTGTTTTGTACAGCGGTATTATTACCTCTTTTTCTTTATACGTTATGTTTCGCCTAATTAATCCAAGGATTTGATTTCCCTATGAAGCTGCAATTCCGCACTGCTCCGAAACATTCATATCAGCACTAATGGTTAACCCTAAATCCTTTTCTTTTACAGTAGTACTTAGTACAGTTCCCCCCATTGTATATTCTACATATTCGTTCCCATGTCCTGAGTGAAGGCATTTACATTTCCCAAAATTGAACAAACATTTGCCACTTTTCAGACCATTTGTTCAACCTGTCAAGATCATCTTGTAAATGCTGTCAATCTCCATCTCTTTTAATCCTTCTAAACAATTTTATATCATCTGCAAATTTCAACACCTTGCTAGCTATATCATCGTCCAAATCGTTTATATATATTAAGAATAATATAGGTCCCAGTACTGATCCCTGTGGAACCCCACTCAAAACTTATTTCCAGTTTGAAGCCTCCCCATCAATAACTACCCGTCAATCTGCCGTTTTTCTATCCAGTTAATTATACCATTTACTATGCCATGGGCCTTTAGTTTAAGCAGTAATCTCTGATGTGGCACTTTGTCGAAAGCTTTTTGAAAAACTAAGTAGATGATATCTACTGGTGATCCATCATCTACCCACTTAGTGATATCTTCCAAAAAACATAACATATTTGGTAAGCATGACCTCGCTTTTAGAAACCCATATTGAGATGGGTTTATCAAGTTATGTTTAAAAAAAATCCACCATGTGATCTTTAATTAGTCTTTCTAATAATTTAGAAATCACCGATGTTAAACTAACTGGTCTATAATTATTTTGAATAACGGTATAATGTTTGCTTCTTTCCAATCTAAAGGAACCACTCCCTCTTCTAATGACAAGTTAAACACTGTTGCAAGCGGTATACTAATTTCTTCTACAATTTCCTATAGTAGGTTGGGTGGAATACCATCCACTCCAGATGATTTATTATACTTCATAGCCCTAGTTTTCTTAGCTACCATTTCTGGGGTTACAATTAACTGTCTTAAATAGTCTGATTCTGCTCCCTTGAACTTAGCCTCTGGTTCTGGCAGTGAACTAGTGTCTTCTCTGGTAAACACTGAACTAAAATACTCATTCAGGTCTTCTGCCATTAAGAATCCTTCTGATATTATATTTCCAGCACTATCTTCTAGAGGAACGACCTTATCCTGAACTTTCTGTTTGCTTCGAACATACGCATAAAAACTCTTGCTGTCATGTTTTATATTACTAGCCAATTTATGTTCATAGCTTCACTTTGAATTTCTAATTTCAGCTGTAACTTGGTTTAGTGCATCTTTATAAATGTTGTAGTCTTCGTCATTTCCAGTACGTCTATATGATTTCCACATCATTTGTTTATACTAAATTTTTCTAATGGCTACTTTCGATAAGTATTTCTTTCTGGTCCGTTTCCCTTGTTTTTTGAAGGGAACAAATTTATCTACGATGCACTCTATTATCTCCGTTAATTGGACAGCAAATACGTAACATAATAAGTAAACAACTCGAAATAACTACCTGTGTTTTTAATACACCGCCGATTTGTAGATTTGTCAGTTATATAACAATTATAGTATTTTTATTCTAACATTTTGCACAGTGGATATTTCATATTTCTCCGTTAGTTGGACAGCAAATACGTAACTTCATAAGTAAACATCTCGAAATAACTACCTGTGTTTTTAATACACCGCCGATTTGTAGATCTGAGGCGAGTGATCCAAGTAAGCGAATAAATATAGACAGATAAATATTGTGCACTTGATCCATTTCCAACAATACTGCTAAAAGCGTGTCTCGATACACTAATTGGACCTATAACAAATATAAAAAATGCATCACTTTGCTCTGGCTGCTTTCCTGATGATTTCAAATACGCCCATGTCACACCACCTCTTAAGAAGTCATCTCTCCCTAAGCAAGACCTAAACAGTTACATACTTATTTCTAACCTCAGCTTCATTTCCAAAATACTAGAACATGTTGCAGCAAGTCGTCTAACGTCTCACATTAGCACATATGTATTAACTAATGTGTCATAATCGACATGTAGACAGTTTCATTCAACAGAGACTGCCCTATTAAAGGTTTATAATGACATTAACTTGAACATTAATAATGGTAAAATGACTGCATTTACCTTACTAGATCTCGCTGCCGTTTTGACACGATTGATCACAACATTCTCATTGAACGCATATTAATATGGTACGGCTGTAAGCTGGTGTTCTTCATATCTAACTGATAGATACCAAACTATAAATATTGGGAACTGCTTTTCAGCTGCACTGCCGGCTTTATTTGGATTTCCCCAGGGTTCGGTTCTTGGGCATTTGCTTTTTACTCTTTACACCACACCACTTAGCTCTGTTATACAAATACAAACTTGGATCATCCTCTTTAAGCTGGTGGTAATCAGATTTACATTTCGTTGGCTACCTCGGAAAAAAATCGCTCCCTTAACCAACATAGTGATTTCCTTCAAGATATCTTCCACTGGATGACTGACAGCAAGTTGAAATTAAATGCAAATAAAACTGAATTGATCATTATTGGTACTCCAATGCAGCGTAATGAACTGATGATTTGTTTCCCTACGCGTATTGTGAATCAGTATATCGCGCCAGCAACCTCGGAATCTAGGAGTGATCTTTGATAGTAACTTCAATTTCCGACAACACATATCTCAAACATGTCGCTGCTATTTTTATCATATTCGTGATCTTCGCCGTATTCGCCTGTATATGTAATTTTATGTTGCTAAAATATTGCACCAGCGCTTGTTAGCAACATACTTGAGTATTACAATTCCCTCCTTTATACTATCGCTAGCAAGGATATCATAAAACTTCAGTGTGTCCAAAATTGTTTAGCAAGAGTAGTTACAAGATATCCTCGTTTTTCTCGCTCTGCATTGGCTTCCTGTACAATATCGTATAATTTTAAGTTCCGTACCATTACATACCAGGCACTGTCCAGTATGCAACCATCTTATTTGCATTCATTGCTTACTCCTGTAAGAAAACCCATGCAGCTTCGATCATCTAGTTCTGACCTACTTTTTATTCCTAGAGTCAACACTAACATTGGAATTGGGGTTTTTTGTTGATGCTACACCAACTCTTTGGAATATGTTCCCTCTTAGTGTTAGATCAGTTGAAACTATTACAAAATTCCGTAGTCATTTAAAAACTTATCTTTGCAATCGTGCTTATCCTCCTTAGCTTCCTAGCGCCTTGACCCATATGTTGACAACTGAAATACTGCTTATGGATTTTGAGAATGACCAATCCTTTTGTTTTGATGCGCCTCTGAGCTTGGTTTCCAAGGATTTAGGCGCAATAGAAGTTATTTTATCATTACTGTTATTATTATTATTATATATCTATATATCTACCTATCTATATATATATCAATCTATCCATCTGTCTGTCAGTCAGTTTTTCTCTCTGTCTGTCTATCTATCTACCTATATGTATATATATATATATATAAATATATATATATATATATATGTATATAAATATATATCTATATATATCAATCTATATATATATATATATATATATATCTTGCTATCTATATACATATATATATATATATATATATATATATCTACCTCTCTTTATATCTATATATTTATATATATATATATATATTTATTTATTTGTCTATTTTATATCTTTCTTCCTCACCCTCTCCTACTCTTCTCTCGCTCTATGTCTCTCTAGCTCCCATCTCTCTGTATGTATGTATGTATGTCTATATGTCTTTCTCTGTCTCTTTCTCTGTCTCTCTCTCTCTCTCTCTCTCTCACTCACTCTCTCTGTCTCTCTCTCTCTCTCTGTCTCCTTGACATCGGGTCTTGTATCCGAATCTTCCTGACATCTTTTCTGCTCGTGTATGTCACGATTTTTAATAATCCGGTAACGTGTTTCAGGATGTGGATATAATATACTCGTACCGAACGCATTGTGCTCACACGTGCGTGTGTTCCTATCCTGTATTAATCTTTTTGGTATATATTCTGGGGCAATCACCTTTTAATGGCAGTGTTTTCTATTTTTTCTTACTATTTGGAATCATTATCAGACCACTAATACTATACGTATATTTCCGTTTCTGTTAAACGTCGCAAGAAGAGAGAAGACATCCTTTTCTTCAGAGAACCCGTCACCGTACGTCGTATTGCCATTGCATTATCATTAAAATGAATTTTGATATTTCAATGTTTCCACCATCTCCTTGTATTAATAACGTTTTTTTGTTGACTTAATCTTATTTATTAAAATACAGTATACAACAGTTTAACCACGTTTCTGTAACTGAACCAATCTTGTATAACATGACCTCCATGAGCATGCATACAGAACCTAACAGAAAACCAAAAAAAATCATGAAATAATGTCGTCAGTTTTTGGCTAAAACTACATTTTGATTGTGCTGCGATTACAATTAAATATTAGTTTTTAAAATATAGTTTTTTTTACCGACAAGGTGAACATATAAAGCGATTGTTTCAGATTAGGATGGCTGTGAGATTGACTGAAGAGTGACAATAAATGCAAATGAACGGGTAATTCGTGCAGACGCTGGTGAGCCGGACGCGGCAAGGCGAAACGCCGAGCAAAGAGCGACGACGATCACTTCTGTAGGGCCAAATGCAAAAAGAATAACTGTGACGTCAGTGAAAATTCGTCAGGTGTCGTTGCAACAGACGAGGGTTAAGCCACCGCCGCAAATGAAGGTTCACATAAATCACCGAAGAAATATACCTTCCCTAGTATATTCAAGTCGCAACTATTACGATTTAACAGGATTTGCAACAATACAGCAGTTGTCGAGGAAGCAGAACAAACACATTTTCATAGCCTGACGCAAAGGAATTACTCACCGCGTTTTTTTTAAACGCACATTAGTCACTGAAGCAAATGCAGGTACCTATAAATCAGCGAAGAACAAGTCGACATGCTGTACTGATACATATCTTGCCAATAAAACAAGTTCTAATTAAATGTGATTTGTGTTGAATGAATTCTTTGTCTTATGTGATTGTATGTATATCAAAGGGAAAGACAATGTAGATTATTAAAAGTACCATTTTTGTATAAACAATCTACTTTCATCCAATTGACACATGTTATAATATCCACATATTTCTTTATACAAAAACAAAAAACCTACCATTTCCATTGAAGATTAACGTATTATATCCATATCCACAAACAAATTATTTCCGTCTGACTCAAACATTATATATCCACACTATCTTACTCCCACCTATGGAGCACCCAAACAAAGTCCGGGCACCAGTCTTCATATCACCATTATAGTAGTTTATTTATATACTCGTTGACAGTGTCGCCACCTGGAGAGTAGCTCACCAACCTACAACTTCCACATATCTCCAATAGGTGAAAAGCAAATATGTAACTTCTTATTTGTATTTTAATACATCTCCTAATGGTAGATCTGAGGCCAATACACCAAGAAGGTAAGTAAACACGGAATGAGGCCAGAGGAACCAGGCGGGAATACAACCAGGCTGGCCCAAAGGTTAGCATATTAATGTATATATATATTTATATTCTGAGGGAATAACACAAACACATCGCTGTCATCAAACACTCACGTGTCAGATCCACAAGTTGTCCGTACGGTAGGGAGGGCAACACTCTTATCGCAACATTTTACCTGATCAGGCGACTCACGTTTTAACAGCAAGTTAGCAACAATAGTCGTGTCTCGTTGCCATCCTCCATCATAATTCAACTGATGTGAGTCCCTGGCACGCACGACATTCTGTGAGAACACGCAACATGAAACGTTCGCTTGTCTAAATAGCAGCAAAAACATATAAAAACAACATAAACCATGGTCTCTGTGGGTTACAGTCTAGGCCAGCGGCTTAAACGTTTGGGGACGCGATCCAAATTCTGGTAGACATATATGCTTGGCGACCCGTGCCTACAATCAGTTAAGGCAGAGAAATAAGAAAATAAATTATGACAAAATAAAATATTATAATCAAAACATATATTATATAAATAAAGGTTAACATTTATTAAACTTTATTAAACACGAAGAAATCCATAAATTAGCTCCATTCATTGATTTTTCGACGGAGAAAGAGGACAACTCTTGGAGATAGAAAGCAACGATTGTGTGGAAGTCAAGAAGGCCGTGCAATTTCACCGATATATATTCCGCTAACGAATTTTATGCTGGTTGTCACAAAGTGGTTTGTATAGAATTTAATCAGGCTTTAGAACAGTGGTTTTTTATACAAAGTATGGTTGATGGGATGGTGCTGCCATCTCTGGTATGTATTGTCGCGGAGGTATACGCTGGTGCCTTCTGGCGATTAAGGCGTGTAACGTTTTAACTGCCGACAAGTCAGACTTTAATTAATTTCATTTGTAGCGTACACCACTAATTGTACGGTTGGGTATATCAAATTTGGTACCTGTAGAATTTATTTAACATAACTGGTAATATGGTGACCTGTCAAACTACTTATGTTGTGGTTATAAGAAGATTATATTATGAACTTATAAAAGTTGTTTACAGAAATGTAGGTGTAAAAAACACTAGGGTCACACCTAGCATATGAATAGAGTGCGTGTTTTATTAAAATTATGGATTAATTCATGAGAGTTGGAATGTACGATGAATGTTGTGGTGTCCGGCTCGATACAGGGATTTCAGTGGTATTAATTATGTAAGTAATTCACGTAAGTTAAAGATTGAATGAGCACTTATATAGCCAAACGTTTTTGCTCGCAAAATCTATTTTAAACTCAGCGAGTTGAATAGATTGCTTCGAAGTGTGAAAGGTTTCGGGAGCTGGTTTTTGAAGCGACTTGTAATTTGTATTAAGTGTCGTCATTGGTCAGACTAACTTCCGGTCATCAAGCTATATAAGAGCAGGATGGCCATTCGAGGCCAGGCGAACATTTGAGCAGAAGAAAGTGTTGCACTCTCGTCTCCAGGAATTGGGCTGAAACGTGTGTCCGCCCAATGCCTGTAGTAAATACTTCTACGATTTCAACAGTACTGATTAGTTGTGAGACGCTGCACTTCTCACGCGTTGAAGAAGACTGAGCGATAACCGACTGCAGTTCCGTTTTGACGTGATCTTCGAATGCGAGGCCACCACCGTTTCGTCTCCTAACTGTCGTAACACAGACTCCGTGACATACCTTCTCGATATCGCCGAAGTCGTGACATCGTTTCCGTGTTGTCGTCTGGTGATTCGCGTGGGATCGACAAGGCAAATCTACCGTCTACTTGATCACCCAAGTCGCCAGCTTTCATCTACGTGAATTCGTTCGCCGAACGCCGAGCGACTTTCGACTTCGTCCTGACATCTCGCCGAACGCGAACGAAGCGAACGTTGACACTCGCACATAACGAGACATTCATTGGTTACAGTCCATAGACTTTGCAACGGTGTATACCCGTCTTCATGTAAGTGACCAGCTGTTTAAATTGTCTCCCATGTAAATTCGTATTTGGATGCATACTCGTCGAGTACAATGTATGGTGTTATAATAAATATAATGTCATAGCAGAGTAACGGTTGGCCAACTATCACTGAACCGCATATGTTTATTGTTGATGTATTAAATGGGAATGCCAGTTGGCTTCTCGTACATACATATCTGATGTCACGTTATGTCTCCCGTTCACTCCGAATCCTAGTGCACCTGAACCTATAACTTGTCAACTCGGGTACCGCCAATTTATTAATTTATTAATACTTACACTCGATTTTGTGACACTGGTGATAATTCGGAGGCAGACAATAATATAGTATGCATGGATGTGCTGACTGAAGCGACATTTGTCTGTAAAAATGTACTCCAACGGCTTCAAAAACTTTAATATTAAATAAATAGGGGAATGATACAACGTGGCTATGCGTGATGTTATCGTGTCCTTGGTATGCACATGTACACTTATATTGTAAAATTGCTGATCTTGTATCATAGCAAGTTAGCAGGATGCCATTAATTTGAATGGTGCACTGCAATTAAATATAATCACACGTCATCTTCGTGTGTGCCCTTAAGCGAGTTACTCTAACTTCGTATACTATATGTTTACTTTTAAACTCAATACATTGCGTAGGTATATTGTCAATGTTCCCATGATTAATTGGGAATGAAATAACCATCCCATTAGTTTAAGAATCAAATTATAACAGAGCATCTCAGGTCTTCTGTCATTATTACAACCAAACCAAACGTCTACGTACACTCTTGCGTTTAAACCCCAACGGCAGTGCAGACGGATAAATGTGGGTGTAGTTTTCTATAGGAATTCCGGAAAGAGGAGAAATCACAAACTATCATACCACCTATTCTTTCTTATATCAGTTGGTCACTTTCCAAAGTGATGTTCCAGATTTACATAAGTTACACGTGATCCCGGTCAGTCCAACTAATAAATATTTGCAAGTAGGAGAAATGTCCATCCTTCGATGAGCGCTACAGTCGAACTAACTACGAATTAAAAAAAATTTACGTTTGTTCTGCATACCGACCAATTGATTGACCCTAAAAACCACTCAGAATCTTTGACATACGGGCTATCTCCAAACATAAAGGAGTTACATCCTGGGGTTACACATTATATCCTGCAAACCCGCACGCTCATTCACACTACAACGGCTTCGTGACGCGTCACCAATTTTGATATGTCGGTGTTTGTTATTTTTTTGGAGTATTCTGCCAGCACGTTATGGCGTAAAACAGATACCTATAAAAGTAAGATAACAGTCGGTTACGTGACGATAATGCGTTCGTCGTAGGCTCACACGCAATACTAATGAAAATATGGCTTACGGGGTAAGCAATGATTTAAATGTTGGTGCCAATTTCAAAGAACTTAGAATTAGATGACGATAACAATAACCCGCATCTAGGACATTAAATAGTCAGCAACTTCTTTTGACAAAAACCTAAATTCGTTTTCATATATTTTACTCTTCAGGATGAATGCTAAATGTTAGATGCCAGCAGGGCCACTTGTTTTCAACACGTGTGCGTGGTTGTTTGCACGAGATGCATCTGCGACACCCAGTAGAGAATCATGATTACTGTGACATATGATGCAGACATTTCAAATTCCACAGATAAGGAAAACTATCATAGTTTACTTCGAAGAATGCTGTCAAATGTCGTTTCGTTGTCTATAAAAGTCTTCACATATCGCCAGCATTGACCAAGTACGACCTCTAGTTTGCGTATTTATGCTATGACTTGAGAGTGATATGTATATGATTTCAATATATGAAGCCATTGGTCTCTAAGCAAGTATCTCGGCAGGAATTTGTATCGCGTCACCAAGAGGTTAAAAACCGCTGACCTATACTGTTGTGCGTGTCAGTGCCTCTTGTCCGTTGGCTTACGAAAGCAGAATATAAAATGATACGAGTCAACAGCTTCCTGTTGATTTTCCAATCATCTCATTACGTAAGATGTTGCGTTTGACACATCGACAGCTTGGACCAAGTACGACCACTAAATATATATATATATATATATATATATATAATTATTATATATATATGATTTCAATATTTGAAGGCATTTGTCTCCAAGCAAGTATCTCGACCGGAGTTTGCGTCGAATCACCAATAGGTTAAGAACTGCAGCTGGCCTAGACTGTCGTGCGTGTCATTGCCTCTTGTCCGTTGGCTTACGAAAGTAGAATATAAGAAGATACGAGACAGCAGCTTGCTTTTCACATTCCGACTATTTCATCAGGCAAGATGTTGTGTTTGAGAATTGGCCGTCCCCATCGTACGGACAAATTGTGCTGTATATGTATAACTAGTGTGTTATTTGTGGATCTATGGATCTATTACGCGAGGGTGTGATGACAGCAGTGTGCTTTAATTATCCACAAAACATAAACATTGATACATTAATACGCAAACTATGGGGCAACACGGTCATATATTTGCCAGGTCCCGAGGTCCTCTCGCATTTGACTAACTTTATTCGCTCTCATCAATCATTGGCCTAAGGTTTATAAATTGGCAAAATATTAAAACGCTGGTTGTTATTTCGAATTAAATACTTACGAACTTACATCTTTGCTTTCCATCTATCGGACGAACATGAAAATATAGCGTGATGAGCTACTCTCCAGATAATGGCCATACATTGCTTTGTTTGCTCTATGGGTGAATGTAATTTAGCGTGGATATCAAATACTTGACTCTAAATAAATCAAGTTGTTTATGGAGGTGGATATAATACGAGGACCATTAATAGAAGTAATAAAACGAAATAAATTAAATGTTAAAGGTAGCAACAAGAGAGAAGACAGACCACTTCTTCAGAGAACTAGCCGCCGTACAACGTTCAGTATAATAATAATTATAATAATAATAATAGTAATGATAATGATAGCATTAATAATAATAATAATAACAATAGTAGTAGTAATAGTAGTAATAATAATAATAATCCATGAACAACGACGTACGGCTACGAGTTATCTAAAAACAGATTGTCTTCTCTCTTGTTGAGACCTTTAATGAAATAAAAAATTTATGAAATTAAAAATAGACGTGGTATTTGTGGTCTGATATTGAGTAAACACAGCTAATCCGATTATGTTACAACTAATAATATGTATATATATATATATATATATAAATATATACATACATATATATATATATATATACAAATGTATATATATGTGTGTGTGTGTGTGTGTGTGTGTGTGTGTGTGTGTGTGTGTGTGTGTGTGTGTGTGTGTGTGTGTGTGTGTGTGTGTGTGTGTGTGTGTGTTGTGTGTGTGTATTAGTTCCGTTTCTTCTGTTCCGAAACACTCATGCAAGTGATAAAAATGTAGTTTCTTAAACTTCGAAATGACGGAATGGTAGACGCAATCTCTAGTGGGTGGTACACTCTTGCGTTTTAACATTCAAACAATTGCGCGTCACTGACGTTGCGCTTTAGGGAGTGTTTTCTTGCGCAAGCCCCGATCTCGAGGCGTGGTGCGTGGAGCGGAAGACATCGGGCAAGGTGTCTAGATCGGGGCTCTTACCAACACTCTCTAATACCGCGTATTATATGTTGTTAGTAGCATTCAAGACAAACACAATATGTTTTGTACCGTGTTCTCTAGTTCAAAACTGCTTTACCATCAGCCGCAGCTGCCAGCGCAACACACGCGACTAGAAGGAAGACGACGGTACTCATTGTCTCTACAAAACACAACGACAACGGGAAACTCAAATATCAACAACCAAGGTCCGTAGGGTGTTTCATATTTTCGGGTGTACGTTCTACAACCAAACCCTCTTGATACCTCCAAGTGTACTTCCTTGAAAATCCCACAAAACCTCCACCTGTACCCCTCGTGAAACCTCGCGCCGGACTCTTTTTCCTGACCGGGGAGGGTAGCTTATGCACCCATCATACCACACACTCTACGGACCTGACCACTGAGTATGGCACAATATATTTTATTTTCTGTGATTACTTTCCAATATACAACGAAGCATGGTAATTTACTTACCTGAATCAGATACCCAGAACCCTTGCAATTTCCGAATGAAATGCAAGAAAATCGTTGGCCTGTTAACCGTATCTGGAAAGTGTTACACGTGCCCGGGGTCACGTAGGCCACTGTTATCCTGGTATCTTAAATTGGTGTTAATACAACGCCAACATAGATTGACAGACATACGTCGAAAGTGTCTCAGTATTATGGCTGGTGAGACCTTTTTTGCAAACTCTTTTGCAGTTTTCGTGCCACACGTCGATAACTACACTCTTAGAAATTACCGTATATTTATCGGGCATCTACCGTAATAATTTACGGTATATCCCCGTAAAATGGAATTACGGTACATTCGCTGTAGTACACGTTCGACATCTATCGGTTAAGAGTAAAACCACGATTGCCGCGCTTCAGCGCATGCGTGTAGAATTATATCATATTGTGAGGGGCGTCACTGCTGCGGAGTGTGGGAGAAACATGCAATCGGTTAATCGACTATTTATTGACCTGTTCGGAGATCGGTTCATTTTGGCTCTACGCAAAATATCCTGTCTAACACTGCGTTCGTCTGCGTAGCCGCGTGATAGCGCGAAATTCAATTTACGTAAACCGTGACAAGTATGACTGCGATCTATGCTGTCAAAGGTGGCTTTATACAGCACAGGCCACATATAAATGCGTTACATCAACTGGCAGCAACAAAATGAAGAAAATAAGCTATTTTTGCTATACATTATTCTGTTTACATTTACGTTTGGAAAGCAAGCTTCCACGTCATTCCATGTTCGCACATGCGCTGTCGCAAAAATTGGCGATCTCCGAACAGGTCAACAGAGTACAAATACAAATTGACACCAAGAGTAATGCTGCTGCTGCTGCTGCTGCTGCTGCTGCTGCTGCTGATGCCTCTTCTTCCAATAGTGTACGTTAACCTCATCATGTTGAGGATTTTGGTTTTGCAAATAGCTTAGAATATCGGTATTAAGTTCAGTGTGTGGTCAACACAAATATATGAACTTATGACTGAATGTACAAAGTTTCATTTCTCATGGGATTTTAAGATGGAAACAAATGGAGAAGTCATAACAGCCACGGCATGAGTATTTCTGTCGGATATTCATATGGCATGGACCATGGCTCTGTAAACACGTTTCACTCTTAAGTGCAGCTATATATTCCGACAGTTTGCTCGCAACCGAAACTCGTATTAATCACATTGACTGTAGTGGTAAATTGTTTGGCTTTTCTAAAAATGCACTGGATCGATGAATTTATACTACTGTAGTGATTTATAAGATATCGATCCGTTGCGCAAGCGTGTCTTCGATAAGCAACACTGACTAAAATGTTATTACTACTGCATGTCCTTTTTGTCGATGATCCGTCGGGCAAAATAGCTTAGACTTTCATAATTTATCACATGAGTAGTGCTGCCGTGTATGTTTGGTATACGTGTGGTCTATTGTAAACTCAATCGAACAAAGTTTCAATCAAGTGCAGCTTTTCGGACAACTGACCCGCAAGCACAGACATAAACATAACACGTTAAAGGGAAGGAGTCTCTTCCTCTGCTGCTACTATATCAGGAATTAGCCAGCGTGGTAATTTGTAACTGGAATTCTGCTTCGTTGAACGTGAGGAAAGTGGACATCAAAAGGAATTGTGGTCAACTAGAACCGCTTTGACGAAATTGCTAATACAACTTGTTTGACACTGGATGCATTGTTTACCATTTGAACATGAAGCGCAGACTTAACTTTCAAATCACGAACATTGTTAGGGGATTACTTAAATAACTAAGAACAATTTTGCAGGCAGTGTAACTTCAACTTATATATTATTGAGAGTTCAAATCAGACACACAAATGTGCCAAGTAATTCTTCGTAAAATGCCGTAGATCTACCGCTTTTCATGATGTGATGGCGGTAGACGAGGATCTTGTGCATATATGAGCCTCAGTCGCGATGAGAGGTGCATGCAGACTAGGGAACCACTCCAGTCTTGGCCAGATAATGTTTCAAAGTTAGGATATATTTACTTATTGCATGGCATATTCAACGTGAAATGTTGGTTAGGCTGTATAATTGGACTGAAAATAAGTAATTATTTTATTTCCGTGAACTATCGATCTGACGGCAGATTTTGGTACTAAAGCGGTAGGCTTGAGATTGTCCCATGAATGAAGCAACAAGACATGTTCTACAGCTAAATGGATAGACTTGGCACCCCTGACCCGTGTGAGCCACCCGACTGTCCACAGCCTAGGATAATCCAAGTGGGATATTAACCTCAGATTAATCTCATTTCCAGATCACAACCCTTCCCCAAATGACTAAGTTGGTGGCTACAGCCTACCCCATTAATTAACCATTAGTCACCTTATCCATGGAGCACATTGAGACATCTGCAAGTCAAACATTTTATCTGCCAGATATTTATTACATGTCGTAGATGTCAAACAGTGGTGAGCTATGTGTTCTGCAGTGGGTACAACTCTTCTTGCCTTACAGTGGGGTGGTGGCAGCATGGTCGCTGCACTGGGCCAGCCTAGCTTATCACTCTCGTCTCTAGGAGAACCATCCGTGATATAATTCGATCCCCTCGAGTCACAACCTGAGCGCGTCTAGCGTTATCGGCAGGCTTGAGAAGAAGTAATTAACTATTTTGCCGCCAAATGTAGCGGAAGATATTACTAAGTCTCGCTTTGAACTGGGATTAATCAGCTTTTAATTCAGATTATTTCGAAAAGGCTGCGTTTCGGAATAAAATCGCGACTTTTGTGTCTGGTTTTATGTTGGTGGCTGTAGGTTCAGCAAATCTACTATAATTTAGACCCGGTGAAGGATTAGGTAAGCAATGCAAACGTTACGACATCTTGAAGCGCTACCTGAAGGTGGCTTCCAAAAAGAAAATCAGTCTCAAACTGCGCCCTCCAGCAAGCTGATGCAACAGCGGCCAGTGCAAGACAGCAGCACTCATTCTGGCAATGATGGCCGAGTTTGATTAAAAGAGAGACAAACTCTTTATAGAAGCTAAGGTATATAAATGTGTATGAGTATTTATAAAATTTATATTTTATTTGATATACGTACAAAATTAATGTGTGGGTTGTCCCGCTTCGACTGAACCATGATGGGGTAATTGAAATCATCAATATAAAGCAGGACAACTTGTACTGCACACCTTGATGATAAAACGATCAAATGTGACCGTGCTACCATGGCAACATGTCTGATTAGCTTTGTACAGAACACAATTAAATATTATTAATTGGCCTGCGGCAATTCCTGAATTGGAAAGGCTGATTCCCAAGTTGGAATTGTTCATGTGAGAGCAATGGTATCAGAATCGCTTAATCATAGGTCTGATGACAGTAAAGATATATATAATTGACATAAATATAATAATTTAATTTATGTATGTGTTGGTTATAGGACACGTCTTCGGCATCAGAAGTGAAGCAGCTGCCAACCTTGCCCGATACACCTTGCCTCGTTTTGTGTGGTAAGGAGTATTTGGTGCATATTGATATTCTCAAGATTTTATAATAATAATAACTTTATTTAGATACTCATTTCCAAAGTACAACTCTATTCAGTGGTGTTGTCAATGTTTCTAAAATACTAATACTTATGCAATGATTAATAGAGGTACTAAATGTGAGTAATAATTCAATACACATTACTTACAACAATTACGGTATGACATTGTGGATAATTAAAAACATTAAAAATAATAAATAAATAACTATACAATAAAATATTAATAAATATACTTAGATCTACTTTCGATACACTCGATCACACATCGCGTGGGGCGTACTTCCAAGAGTTCCGCATCGCCAAAACACGCGCAAGGCTCACAACTACGACGTGTCACTGACCACTCGCCACGTGACACGCCGGTCGCCACGATCCGCAGATCGCGTCCCCCCCCCAGACTGTGTCACAATACAACCCGATGCGATACGACCAGCGATCCCTCTCTTGAGCCGGACCACTCCTGTGGAACGCGCCGCCGGAGGAACTGCGGCTGATCACCTCACTGGACGCCTTCACAGCACGCTTCAAAACACACCATTACCAACCCGTTTTCAATGTGTAAATGTGTAACATGTTTCTTTAAGGCCATCTTTCTATGTTATTGCATAATTTACTAGTGCATAAATAAAATTAATTATTATTAAGTAATTATTGAGATAATATACTAGTTTAATAGTAGACAACTAAAATATTATACTAATAAATATTATGATATGATAAAGTCACATAAAACTGATATGATGATGCCACATAAAACTAGACATTGAAAGCAAGTTTAAAATAATGTGTCTTAAGACGCGTCCCAAAAGTGTTCACACACTCGATCAAACGCAGCTCCGGTAGCGCGTTCCAGAGCGTCGAATAACACTTATATTTTTGAGCTCATTGGGATGGCATGCATATTATGAATAATTATAATATAACCATTGAGGTTCTTAATTAAAAAAATTAAGTGATTTTTTTGTTTTTGACGCAGAAGTTCTAACCTTTTAGAAAACTTTTTCGACAGTTTTGGGCACTGCCTTGTCAGAAATAGCTTTCTGATAGTCCAGAAAACAGCTGTGGTTTTCTAGCATGGTGGTGACTTGTAAAACATGTCTAATTCACAATATGACATATATTGTAGCGGAGCATCTATAAAGTAGCTTGATGCTGTACTTTACTAACTTGAGCTTGATTTGTTACAGGAGAGTTTCCGTTGACTGTGAAACGCATGATGCTGGTCATGGACAAGCTTGTTGTGGCCAGCCACACAGAGGACACGGTTGTTGGCGCCAGCATGCTGTTTGTGGCATATTTTGTCGTCAACATCAAAGTTTTAACACATTCCTTCTGAATTTTTCCTACACGGTTTGTTAATCTTCCACAAAAGTTGTGTATTTCAAATGCATGCCTGATGTGTCTGCATAAAGTTGAACTTTGACAGCATTATAATTGTTATGCTGATGTCATTTTATATTGTGGGACAAATGCCCCCCCCCCAACATTTGCTATCTTTTCTTGTTAATTAATTATCGGTTTTCTTGATGAACATGTTTATGTTTGTGTTAGCTGTTTAGCTATATCATCAATATGCATGTATTTTTTTATGTTGGTACCATTAATAAATACCTTTACCAACAATTGCTCTGTGTCTTCCTATAGTAGAAGTGCTCAGGGTATTGCCATTAAGCATCAGCACAGTTTATATATCAATGTTTTAATGTGATGTGCATACATATGTACATATATATATATATATACATATATGTAAATATTCTACTATCAAAATATGGCACCAAATAAATACCACGGGATATTCTACACTACAATTCCATATAAAATACGGTACACCGAAAAAATTCTACCATATAATCAACAGTGCAATTCCGCATAAAATACGGTACACCGTAAACATTCTACCGTATATTCTGCAGCACAATTCCGTAAAAGATACGGTACGCCGTAAAAATGCTACCGTATATTCTATAGAACAATACCGTAAAAATACGGTACGCCGTAAATATGTTACCGTATATTCTACAGTACAATTCCGCATAAAATACGGTACATCGTAAACATTCTACCGTATATTCTACAGCACAATTCCGTAAAAAAAATACGGTACGCCGTAAAAATGCTACCGTATATTCTACAGCACAATACCGCAAAAATACGGTACGCCGTAAAGATGTTACCGTATATTCTACAGTATTATTCCGTAAAAAATACGGTACACCGTAAATCATATACCGTTAAATTTACGGTACTCGGTTGGCACCCGTGCTGCCAGTCATTTTACCGTAATTGTTACGGTGAATTACTAAGTGTGTAGAAACCATCTACGTTTGACATACAGCATTGTTTTTAGTAGGAACAATGAAGCAGCACCTAAGACTTCTTCTATATCACATTAAATTATTTCTTTATTTCTCCTACTTTGCCGTTTCGGCCGAGCATAAGTCGAATATGGTGTTTTCACAAACAATATAAACCAGTATCAGATATGTCATTAATGACATGCGTACAACAGTCACATAGTAGCAGAACGTGTTCTATGCACAAAAGGTAAGTTTTTATAGCGCAGTATCCAGTCCTCAGCACTTCTCGAAGCGCTTTACACTTTGCTCCCTGGCACACATATTCAATCGAACACCATCTCGACTTCTCTGTGAAACAGAGCATAACAAAGTGCTTCAAATTGAAGTAATTTCACAAACAACGTCATACTCAATAGAAGACACAAACAACTTCTACAACGATGTGGATGAGACCTTTGTAAAGCCAACCCATTATACGATAGTGATGTGAGACTTTAATGCGCAAGTAGGGAAACGAACAAACATTTCGGAAACGGCAACAGGCAAAATTGGCCTAAATGTGAGAAACGAAAGAGGCAACTCCTTGGTAGAATGGTCAACATCATGAAAGTACAATATCATGAATGCCATGTCACAGAAGAAAGCGGGGAGGAGAACCTTCGATGATAATAATTATTGATACCTTTATTTTAATTAATTTAGTATTATAATTAATCTATTTTATTGTTTTAATGGCTTACATAATTGTGGTTATTTATATATTTTAAGACAGTATAGTTTATTTTACTTAGTAGTAATGACTGCATAGTATTTTTAAACTATATGTCGCATGATGTTATTTATTTATTTATTTGCATTAACCATTATAAAGCGCCCCATAACAGGTATTTGGATGGGGTGCTATATAAGAAATACATTATTATTATTATTATGGACGTGGAAAAGCCCAAATTGGGAAAAGAAGAACGAAATTGACTACATCCTGAAAAACAGGCCAGAGACATGGTCACTGACGTAACTGTCATCAACCAAGTCACATCGGAAGTGACGAGAGTATGGTAATCAGCATCATCAAACTGGACGTCAAGGCTGAAAGGAAGAAATTGACAAACGAAAGATCACCAAGGTAGATACCACATAAATAGGAACAAAACGATCGAATTCCAACTCGAACTGCGAAACCGATTCCATTCACTACGAGACGACAAGAATTTGACGACATCGACACCATGAGCGAAAACATAATTGAAATGATCCAAATAAGTGCGACAAATGTAGCCAAAATAATCAATAAGGATGTAACGACGAGAGTGTCGTCACAGACACGAGCACTAATGATGAAACGACGAGAAATTGTGGAAAACGGCGACCGTAAAATCAAATAGAGTACGTAGAAATATGCAAGAGCATCGAAAAGAAAGCAACGGAGGACTTCAGGAAGTACAAACAAGAAATCTTACAAGAAACGATTATGGCATCAAAGAGTCTGAAGAAAGCCAGAAAACCACAGGCACTAGGCCGAGACAGACTGATTACAATTCCAGATAATCAGGGTACATGAACACAAGACCAGGATATGATCATGGAACGAACAGAGGAATTCTTCAGCGAGCTATACGACAGTGAACATAGTACCATAATTCAAACCGACCCGCAAGAGGTACCAGAGATAACACCATGGGATGTGGAAGCAGGCCAAGCACCGACTATGTAAACATTGAAACATTAATCGCAGGAGAAGATACCATCTCGAAGACACTGGCTAAGCTGTACACGAAATGATTACCAGAAAGACGAATATCCACCGCATGGAAGAACGCTAAAACGAAGATAATCTTCAAGAAGGGAAATAAGAAAGACTTAAGCAGGATTCAGAAGCAGGTACTCAACGACAGACCACATACACGTCGTAAATCAACTGAAAGAGAAGTGTCGAATATATAATATCCCATCTGCATCTGCATCGTTTTTATAGTCTACGAGAAGACTTTCGACTCGGTACAAATTCAAGCATAACTGACCTTCCTTCAAGAACAGGGGATAGAAGACGAGTACATTGAACTCCTAAAAGACATCTACACCAACAGATCGGTGGTAGTTCACCTACACTAAAGGAACAAGATTAACATCAAGAGAGGAGTACGATATGGTGACACCATATCGCCCAAACTGTTTACGCAACACTCAAAATCATATTCCGAAGACTGTCCTGAGAAACCAGAGACTTGAGAATAGATGGAGAATACCTCAGTCATCTTCGCTTCGCCGAATACACACTCACATGCGCTACGACACCGCAAGAACTAAAACAAATGCTGCAGGCGCTAGCTGATCAAAGTGAAAAACAATGTGGGAAGATGAACATTTCGAAGACAAAAGAGATACTACAAAATGACACACCAATATATATGAAAACCAGGCAGATAGAGAATGTTGAAAGCTACGTCTATCTGGGACAGCGATACAGTATCAGAGACAAAAACCAAGACAACGAGATTCAATTATGAATAACCGTCGGCGGTACAGCATTCGCCAAACACCGCGACACCTTCAGAGGGGTGGAAGCCTGCTTGAAGAGACAAGTCTACAACTCATGCGTACTTCCAGCGATGACATACGGCGCGGAAACATGGGCACTTACCATCCAGTCAAATAACAAGCTAGCAGCCGCACAAACGAAGATGGACAGAAGTATGTTAAATATCACATATCTGGAGAGAAAAAAAAACATCTGGGCAAGAGAGAAAACAAAGGTTACAGACGTGATAGAACAAATCTGAAGACGGAGGTGGACCTGGGCAGGGCATATTAGCAGACTACAAGAGAACCGATGGACATCGCGTATAACAAGCTGGAAACCTTACAAAGCGAAACGATCTAGAGGAAGACCGGCGAGACATTGGAAAGACGAACTAGACGAGTACTGGAAAGGCACCATCTGGCAGATGATAGCGCAAGACAGGCAAATTTTGAAACGGTATCCCGAGGCCTTCGCCTAACCACAGGTCACTACGGCTGGACAATGATGATGATGACAACTTAGACAAAAATGTTTTAGTGAAATACTTAAGGAATTTAGAAAAAAACAGAAACAAATGTTTCTTGGCATACGGATACTATTTTCTGCTGTTAAGACGTGATCTAAAAAATATATGGCAAGGCGCAAGGACGTAGGCTACGTTTGCTACCAGGCACCTATATATCTGGCTAATAACATAGGTAATGTGAGATCTAGCGAAATATCACAAGACAGCAGAAACTGGTACGTAGCAGAAACAGTTCCGGTGTAGACGTAGACGCACAAGGAGGTTCCTGCTGTATTCCTACAGATGTTTGTTTGTTATGTAATTGTGTGTGTGTGTATTTATGTGTGTATGTGTTTATGTGTGTGTATGTGTGTGTACGTGGGTGTATGTGTGGTGTGTGTGCGCTCGCGTGTGTGTGAACGCGCGCATGAATATGTGTATATGTGAATTTTTTTTACGTATGTGTAATAGCAATTCTTAAATAAATATAATATCTACATGGTTACCATGATGTAGGGAAAACAGGAATTATCGCAATGCACGATCTCAATTAATGACTGCTGGCTGCGCGCCTGTTATCGCATCATGCAGACGGTATGACTGTTTCACCATCGTACATACCAACATCATATGGAACCCTGCTCTTTACTCAATGATCTAATCTATGCAGATGATTTTGCTTTGCCTTCTAACACTCGAGATCAAGTACAAAAGAAAATAAATAACCTAGAACAACAAGCCAGTTCCATTGGTCTTTCAATTAATGCAAAATAAGACAACAATATTGAAAAACAGCTACCTGACGCATCAACCTATAATGATTAACAATCATGCACTCGAATATGTGAACAAATTCACCTACCTGGGCGGCATCATCAGTCTTCAAAGAGGTGCAAAAAAAGACATCAAAACACGATTGTGAAAAGCCAGGGCAGCATTTGCAAATCTACAAAGGCTATGAAAACCCTCGGTATACTCCAGAAAACAAAACTAAGAATCTACCAAAGCAATGTCCTCTCTGTGCTCCTGTACGGCTCGGAGTGCTGGCGCATGACACGGCTAGACACCAGTAGACTCTTCAGCTTCCACAACCCCTGCGTAAGGAAGATAATGATAGTGTACTGGCTCGAGACCATTTCCAACACAAGACTCCACCAAGCAACAAATCAACAACATGTCTACAGGATGAGTAGCAACATTCCAGCATTGACATGGACGCCAGAAGGAAGTAAGAAAAGAGGCAGATCGAAAACAACTTCGCGACGAACAATTGAAGAACTAAAGACTGCCGGGCTGACCTGGGGCTCAGCAGCAAGGAGAGCCCAAGACTGAGGGGTCTGGCGAGATCTTGTGCGGGCCTTATGTGCCACATGGCTTGAAGAGGATAAGTAAGTAAGCAGGGGTGACTGAATTACTTTAATTTTATACTTGAGTAGAAGTAAAAGTAATTCAGCTCAGAACTACTTGAGTAAAAGTAAAAGTAGCGTCTAAAAGTCCTACTTGAATAAAAAGTAAAACTACTTTCCAAAAGTACTTGAAGTAAAAGTAGAACGGTAAGATGTTTTGTCAGGCAAGTAACAACAATAATTACTGCATCGGCGAACAAAAAAAATTAAGACAGATTGAAAATAATTACTGTTTAACTCCAACATATATTAATTATGTATATGAATAATGTTCTATTTATTGTTATTATTATGTGCACTTTCGCGTGGCAGACGTGATGTAGTTCGCGTCTGTTTCGCTTGTGCCATTCCGCACGAAATTTACCATCACAGTTCCTTTGTAGAAGTGGAATAAGTAGATATATAAATAAATTAAAATATTTAAATGAATATATATATATATGTATAATTAAAATGTCCATATGATAAAAAATATATATATATAAATATAATCGTTAACCAGTCAGTAGAAATTGCACTAAAAAGTAATAAAAATGTAAATAAATAATTTAAAAAGGTCAATTCCATGGATTCATATGATGCTTTCTTATTTTGAAATGTTCTATAGAAAACTATATTTTGTTTTCGTAAATTCGACAGCGGGGTACGGAAATGTGTTCCGGTATCTGCCACCATGGGCGCTAGCTACGACGACGGCCACGGTCGCTGCACCAACTGACCAAGAACGCCGTTGAAGTCCAGGTCGAAGCCAGTCATTGTACAGGCCGCGCTATCTATAATTACGCGGTCCATGAAGCTTATTAAGATGCCAGCCAACGTCAATGTGTATTATGTTTAAATGCTATGAGATCTCAGCAGCCGAACACGCAACTGAGTTGACAAATGAAGTGCTAAGGTTGACTAAAGTTTGAAAAACTATACTAAATACGCTCATAGCTGGCTTAACTTCGTCTTTCAATCAATACCACAACACCAATTTAGAACGCACATTTATGGTGCCGAATAATACTGCGATCGATTCGGCGTTTCGTATGCGGTTGACGAATTCATATTTTGGCGCAAGCCCAAGCACCAAGCAAATTTGCGTTTATTGCAGCTAAAAGATAATATTTGCGCAATGTTAGCATACTGATCTTCCCTACTGCGCTGCTTTAAACATATAAATTCCATTAGTATGCATGGCGTAGCCTATGTGTGAATTTCAATTGCACTTTACAAGTCGCCGAAGGCAGGAGAACCCGCCGAAGGCGCCTATTCGCGGAAGTCACGACTGGCAGAAAGGAAACAATTCGGTTGATGTCGGCGTAAAACAAGCAATGCCTCGCACCACATTTACTGTTCCTAATGACGTGACCATACTAACACAAGTCAAGTGACAGTTATTACCGCGTTAAAATAGTTTACCAACGCCCTAATTTCTTGTAATTAAATACGTTTAATGAAATGTTGTCGACGGGCGGAATGCCAACAGGTCGACGTAGTTCAGAAAAAATGTAACGAAAATATATCGCAAAGTAAATGAAAGTATCGAATTACAAAGTAGCGTTACCTTAGATAAAACTACTTCGTTACAAGTAGAAGTAGTTAATATAAATAGTACTTCGTTACTCTCCGTTACTTGAAAAAAACTAGTCAAGTAGAGTAACGAAGTAGTTTTACTTCGTTACATGACACCCCTGTAAGTATGTAATTGACATTATGACATCGCCAACGAAAACATGCCAAAACGACATTCGACATTGATTGGTTGGCAGAATTTCAAGAATGATACAATGACACATGTATAATTAGGACATTATAGACCTAACATAATTTGATTCTGAAACCATGTTATATTATTCAATTTCCATACACCATGTGAGTGAGTGACACGTGTTGTAGGGACCCCATTTGTTTTTCAGACCCATGGGGTCCCAGGATCCCATTTTGTAAAAACACTAACATGATCAAGAAACTTTCAAAAAAAATTCAATACTGTAGCGGGGGATTGACCATGAAGACAGACAACACGGTTATATTATGACTATCATTTATTGTGTTATAAATCTAAAATACAAAATAAAACCTGCAACATAATAACATAATTTATTATGATTATTACAAGTGCAACAATGGATACAAAGGATCATTCAACAACAGCGTTAAACATAATATTCCTTGCATAACATTGATACAGTTAAATTGCATATAGATCATCTAAGACACCGAATAGCAGGCTAGCACTTGTGATATTTATAACTAGATATTCAACGGCAATACTCCTTGACGGACTTACTATCAATAACACTTAGGTCTATATTAGTTTAAACATTGTATTCCTAAATTAAGAAATACATTCAAATGTATCCTAAGTATAATTAACACAGTATCAAATCAGTATAACATGTCCATACAATATAAATTCGGTTGTAATACTTCTACAATTGAACACATGTATATGAGGCATTCCGCTATGCATAATAAAATATACATGACCATTATCACCATTTAACGACTCATCATCCACATAGAATACGCGTCCATTAATCAATACTAAACGCATGTCTAACTGCATTGTCACTAATTCCTTAATACAGTTGTACATTACTGTCAGACTAATTGTTTCTAACCAATTAGTAATACACCATGACATTGAAGGTAAAAATGCTCACCCCAACTGGGAACTGCAATCTAACACAGTGCCTGAGAAATGCTAAGTGCAATCACACCATGCACTGTCTGTAAATAAACAAGCAAATGAAATATAATACTGCGCAGCATTGCACTAACTAACAAGACTCAGTAACTGATACACAACCAATTATCAGTTATAAATGAATAAACCAAATAATGACTAACACTGTATCATTATATGTATGCTGACATAATGATTCCCTTAAAATGCACTAAAATGGCATAATTCTTCTGTGAGAATACCTGCTAAGTGTCACATAGTATAAGCTGGACTTGTCTAGATTTGCAAGTAAGTGTAATTGCAAGCAATATTTAGAAATCAACTTATTACTTAAAGCATTGATTAAACACTCTTCTACTAACCTATCCTATCAATATATATATATATAAATTACCCAATACACTTCAGTAGAAACTACTCCGCTAAACTCAATGGGCAGTCCGTCTATCCACTGACAGTCAACATGCTGTCCCTACTCCCTAGGGAATAGCGATACCCGACCCCGCTGCAGACACATCACACAACCTACTTGTGTAGCTACTGCGGTTGGTGATTCTTCTACACGATGTCCCCACACGACATCGAAACATGTGAAAAGTTATCAAAACATTTTCCGTTTCCCAGAGAAATCTGATCAGATTTGTGGCATATATGGTGAGTATAACTTCACGTCTGCTTTTAATATGGTAAAGCAATATAGGTAATTTCTGATACATGTGGACTGAGTCTTCGAGACACCTTCGTGAGCACGAGTGGACTGCTCATTGTCGCCCACTATCAGCTGAGAGTGGTGTAAAAAGTGATGACATTTATACTCCATTACTTCTCAGCATCTAAAGTGTAATGGAGTGGTAATTGGCGGTCGTGAATGCCAGGAGAGGATACCTATAAATTTCAGACGAAGTCTGCTAATCTGTTTAGATTGTTTGTTTAATGCTTAACAAGAATTTACAGGCTTTACAGGCTGGCTTCATTACCATTCTGTTGCCTAGTAACCATTCCACTACCTAGTAACGTTTCCGTTACCTCTTAACAACTCCGTTACCTAATGACCACTCCGTTACCTAGTAACACCTCGGTTATCTAGTAACGACGTGGTAATGGAGTAAATAGTTTTATTCTTGTTGGAAAGCAAAATGTTGTCTCTGAAGAGTTCCTTCAATATGTTCATCTTCACGGTTACTTTGTTATAAGTTTGACTTCAATTTAGTTGTGCTTATTTCACTTCACTGTTTTCCATTTTGCACTCTGTTATCTAAGAAGATAGTCTATGTACTTTATTAAGAATAAAGGTCCTGATATTTGCCAGAGTTGGTTCAAAGTAAACTATGTATGCTTTGTTCAAGCTGTGTAGACCTTGTAAAGTCAGAACATGAACATCAGGCTTAGGATCATCATGGCAGTTTGGTAAAAGAGTGGAAACATGATTATTGGCTTACATAACATTGATGTAATACTTTGGTTGTTCCGTTGCAAGTGAGACCGATTAAGCTCAGCTTGGCATTCATTTGTCTTCCAGTCGAATTTCATTTCAGAAGTGGAATATAATTCACTTTTTCCCAAATGTAATAAATGTATTTATATGCCTGCACAAGTGACAGGGATCTCGCTTTTACAGTATAGTGTACAGTGGAGTACTATCATATCTTGCCTCAGCTTATCACTATGCCTTAGTCTAACTAAGTATCTACCCATGGGCATGGGGTATCAAATTAACCTACCATTTGGGATGCTTGCCCTTGGCACTCGCCCTTTTTCCCCGTGTCTCGCTACTTGAGGAACGAGTCGGATGAAACAGCATTTATTAGTTCATGTCTTATACAACTGTTGCTGTTAGCACACGTCTAGTGTATTTAAAGCAGGCACGCTACAAACGTTAAACTGCTTAGACAACCACTTAAAGGAATAACGTAGAATAAAACAGACGTCTCACCATTACTACGACACTCCACACACGGATCTGGGTTTCGCGCGATGTCGTTTCTGTCTCGCCATCTGTCGGCTGTTTTTGGAAAAGCTCGCCAACGATCAGACGAGACGTCACTAGCGACCATTAGATGGTGTGTAGATGTTTGGTTGGCGCCTTACGCACTCTGTGGAGCCACCTAGTGTAAGTAAATTTTAAAATGTGTTGTTTAGTCGGTTGTGGTAGAGTTAGTGTGCGATGGAGAGAGCATTGTTAACTGTTAATAATGAGTATTTTGACTTATTTTTTATTGTAACTACTTTCTTGTATTCCACATCATTTCGTCAATATATACCTAACCTAAACTGTATCTTAATGTTGATGTTACTATTAATTAAATAACTCCAGTATTAGTTGGTTACTTATTGAATTATTTTAATTTACATAATTAGAACGTCCGCACACCCCATGATTGCGGAAAAAATGGAATAGCTCAATCAGGAACAAAAGCACTATCGATGAGACATCATTGGAATTGCTGAGGTTAGATAGACAGATAACATTACGATACGTCTTCTGTTGACTACGTCTATTGCTGCTCGCATATATGTCACAGTTATTTGATAAGGACTAAGTGTGTGTGTGTGTGTGTGTGTGTGTGTGTGTGTGTGCGTGCGTGTGTGTGTGTGTGTGTGTGTGTGTGTGTGGGTGTGTGGGTGTGTGTGTGTGTGTGTGTGTGTGTGTGTGTGTGTGTGTGTGTGTGTGTGTGTGTGTATGTTTGCGTGCGTGCGTGGGTGCTGTAACTAGTAATAGTTACTATACAATGGCGCCATACCCAGTTGGGATTTGCCAGTTAACAAACATAAGCATAATAAGCCACGTGTCCGTATAGGAGTACTGTGGTAAAGAGCGAACGGGTAATGAGTGGTAACTTACGTGGCTCGCTCTTTACGTTCGGCAGCTGTGTTTCTATACGTGGCCGCCGTTGATCCTGCGCCAGTGCCCGGGTGGATCGGAGTTGCGCGCTTCGTATGGATGCGGTTGGGAATTATATACAGGGCTGGGTTATTGGTGTGCAGTGGTACGTGCAATTGGTAGTGGGTGGGTAGTGATGAGCAGTGCTGCCATCTGGTAACTAACACATTCCTCCCCCCTTATGACGTTTGATCGCCAACCATATATCCCATTTTTAAAGCACCCAACTTGAATGCCATTTTAAACTTAATATAATTATGTAAGTAATAATTTACAAATTAGTCTATCTAACAACCCTAGTCAATTTAATAAACCCAATGAATTTGATAATCGTTAAATAATTGCACTCCGTGTTATGAACATATTGCCAGTGATTGTTGTGAACAGAGTTATTACAATAAACATTCAAAAACCAAAACTCCTTATAACATAGTAACGTGGTGGACAACGACATGTTGTTTCACTAGTCTTATTTGATCAGGCAGTGCAAGTGCAGGGTTCTGTCGACAGCATAAGGGGGCTGATGCCTGGCTGCCGTGATATATGCCGTCTACACCTTGTTAAACGCCTGCGCATTGTGGGTGGTCACGCGAAGAACTACCCAGCTTGGCAGAATGCGCAATGCTGCAATGTACCATGCTTGGTGCACCAACTCATACGGGTGTCCCTGGTTATGACTGCGTGGTGACAACAGGGGGGCATATGTTTCCAGCACCAGCCGGTATAGGTAGGTCTGCCGTGCCAGTTCGCTAAATCCTGGCGCGGACAAAGACTTATTGGTGATTCCGTAAACACTGTTCGTATATTGCCGTACCCACTGTCTGAGCCTGCCAGACTACTGGTGCAGCAGTGCACATGCGTCAGTTGGCGTTGATATGTGTGCTTATCCAGTATTGCCAGTGCTTCGCACATGACGCTCGAGAAAGGAACGCTTGCGTTCCCACGCAAGTGGAGAACCAGCGGCTTCTCTAACACTTTAGCCACGGCAATATGCTTTTCAAACAGTATAGTGAGGCAGCTAAGCAACATGATGTGGACATGCCGGACAAAACCACCACATTTTTTATTGACAATCTGTGTGTCATGACTTTTGATAACATTATTGGAACCAAGTCACATGACCTTGCTGGAGCCTGTTTCAGCCACTTAGAAAAAAAATCGTAGAAGAAAACATTGGAAAATTCATTTTTTTTTCAGTTAAATACTCTGATTTTCATGTAATTCGGCATGTAGTTATACTTTGGCAAGCTCAACACAAATCTACTATCGGCTTTCAATTCCGAGCCATATTGGGGTCACCAGAGGTCAATGAAAGGTCACATTGTTTAATCTTCAGCTTGTTTGAGCTAGTAAAGCTAACTCAAACAAGCTGATGTAGCTTTGCAAGTTTGAGGGACATTCCAGACAAAAGATCCTAGTTTGTTTCTAACACTTTATTAGTTCATAGTCTTCCGTTTCCGTTTGGCTCTTTAATAATCTTTATTATTGAATTTACCACAACGTAATGGGATAGCAAATTATTTTCAATCTTCTTCTTATCTGACTTTTCCCGTCATCTGGGGTCGTCGGTATGGCTGGTAATTTTCTTTCTCCATGTCGCCCTGTCCATCACCACATTCGCACTCAGACCCACGATTTCCATGTCTCTTCTGCATGTGTCTTTCCATCTGGTCTTCGGTCGTCCTCTCTTTCTTCTTCCTGATATCTCTGCATTGAGCACTCTTCTCACTATGTGCCCTCTTCCCTTCTCATCACATGCCCATACCATTTCAGAAGTTTCTCTGTTATCTTTTTGGATGCTTGTGTCACTCTCATTGCACCTCTAATATATTCGTTTCGGATCTTAACTTTCTTTGTTGCTCCACACATCCACCTCAACTTCCTCATCTCATTCATCTCTATCCTTGCTTTTTGTCCTTTCGTTGTTGCCCAGGTCTCAGCCCCGTACAGCATTGCTGGCCTGACTACTGTTTTATAGATCTCCCCCTTCAACTTCACTGGCATCCTCCTGACGCACAGCACTCCACTGCATTTCTTCCAATTTCTCCAAGCTGCACTCACTCTCTGTTTGATCTCCGTTTCCATGCCTCCTGTCTCTTCCACGACTGACCCTAGATATTTGAAGTGTGTAACTTTTTCCAGCTCGCCTCCCAGTATCTTTACCTTTACAGTTGGTCTGTCTATCTCCTTATTCCGTTCGAACATGAAGTCCATGAATTGGATTTTCGGTCGACTAACCCTCATTCCTCTCTTTTTAGTGCCTTCCTCCACGTCAGCAAACTATTTTCAATGACCTTGCTTAAACATTTAGTAAAAATAGCTTGTTTTGTCAGACCAACGTTTTGCGAGTTTGGTTATGTGACGCATGAGGTTATATGTCGCATTTGCAGTTGCAAAGCTCAGTGCATTTCCAGTGTGCCTTCTTGCTCGAACACCTTGCGCCACAGCCACTCTCGTTTTTGCACCCACACATCACCAGTTGACTGCACACTTTGGAGGCCATCGGTAGTGTGCGCCACACAGGAAGTCAGGTCTTGCTCTCTGTTTCGAATGTCCGTCCCTTCTGGATTACAAGTTTGCTGTTTGATAATTTCATATGTCGTCCAGATTCCAGCCTGGTAGGCACCGCGCCTCGAATGTTGTAACAAAGCCTCCTGAGTAGGTGGAATGTTCTCCATCGTTTTGTTCTTCTTGCAGAACAACTCTCTCCGTACCTCATTCGCAAATTCCATAGTGCTTGTCTTGTCATAGATAACGACTGTGAATCGCTCCAGTGATTGGAAGTGTAGGGAGTCCACTGTCAATTGGGTGTATGGGTTTCCTGTTATGTAGTTGGATGCCTGTGTAAACTCAGGGTATGTTAACAATGAGAGTGGTGAATCTAAAGTAATCACTGGAATCCCTGTATAGATAATTATATTTCAGCAAATTACCAAACACTAGCAATGTTATCTGGATTAGTTCTTTTGCAAGTCAGCCAGTTCTAAGTACTACATATCTATAAAAAAAACCATTGTGCATCCGGTGGCGAACAGGCTAAAATGAAGCAAAATAACCATTTTTTGACCTTTGGCGACCCAAATATGGCTCGGAATGGAAAGCCGATAGAAGATTCGTGATTAACCAGCAAAAGTATGTATAGATCCCGAATTACACGACAATCGGAGCATGTAATTGAAAAACTTAATTTTTTAATGTTTTCTTAGAATTTTTTTTTAAATGGCTGAAACTGGCTCCAGAAAGGTCACATGACTTGGTTCCAATAAAATTATGAAAAGGTATGGCACATAGATAGTCAGGAAAAAAAATGTGGTGCTTTTGCCCAGCATGTCCTGATAATATCAAAATTTGGCGCTAAGCTGCCTCACTAGTAGTCGTTGACTGGGAAGTCAAAGTAGTGGCTCCGTGTATTCGAGGCCACGTTCGCCTATCGCTGCGCAGTCGGGACTGCAGATATTGGCCTGCGCCCTGTCCCATGAATCTTTATCAAGCGACGTTGCCAGTCGAGGGTGAACACCGTGAGTGTTGTTATAACCATCGTCTGATGACTGACGGTGACCCCTTTTATGACCTGTCGCAGCCAGTCATCTGGAAAGACGTGGTTATCCATCACTGCGGTAAGGTTGACCGTACTATCACATCGCCAGAGGGAGAAGGCCGTTTCCCACGCTAGGACAGTGTCGGTGATGAAATCAAATGGGACCGCAGTTCTCTCCTGGGTCCCTGTTGCTTGGTATTTCCTCGCCCCCATCTCCCTAGCCTGTAGTAATTGTAAGTGGCAGTGGGCGTCCATGGCTGACTCATGTACAGTGTGAGTCTGATGGAGTGAGGCAGACGGGACTAAGCATTCTCGGAAGGTGTCCTGCTTGTGGGGTGGCATCTCCGCCTTCCCATGCTGTCCCAATTGATGTGCGCCATTGGGTGGTTGGCTGGACTCAGCCGGATGTCGACGGCAGCGATAGGTCGGCCTATCATATCGGCTACTTCGCCTAACATGTCCCGCATGGCCATATTAGATCGGGAACCCTGTTTTGGGTACTACCCTCTCTTTCTAAACAGGACGACTAGCTCCTCAAAGGTGTGGATGAGGGCCATTCTCCGCGTACTCTTGATGAGTTCGATCATGGAATATGCCCACCTACCAAAATGTGGGGCAAACTCCCCTTTTGCCTATCCTCCACAGAATACCCGGCCATATGAGCCCGTATGGGGCGGGGAGGGGGTATGGCGCCAAACTGATGCTCACACAACCAGCAAGCGGTATCCGGATGAAAATGCCAAGGTAAGTGTGTTACCTCGACATGGAGTCGCATGCAATCGATGCACAGTACGACTGACCTGAATGCTTTCTCGACAGGGCTCTGAGCTAGTATCTAATATGGCATCCTTTTCCACTGCCTGAACTAGTATTTTCCCTTTCTGCAATGTGACTGGTTTATTTGAATCGTTTATAATCTCAATAATAATGGGTCCAATTCTCCCATTAATTATACAAGATGGGATTATTAATTCGTCAGTCATCTCCGGCGAAGTAACGTAGACATTGCAAGAAGGGTTAGTGCACTCTACCATCACATTACCTCTATGTTATGGCAGAATAACAGTGCGTTGCGCTACTTGAATTTTACTTATATTGTACTTTACCGTTGGTCCATTTTTCATCAGGACAAGAACAATGGTGCCGTCCGTTATTACAGTGTTGTTATCAATATCCACAATACAGTGATGTTTTATTAGAAAATCAAACCCAATAATAAAATCAGCTGTTATCGGTCCCACAGCCACATGATTTTGTTGTATGGTTATTGGGAGTTTCTTGATTAGATAGCATTGCATATACGAGCCGTGTTTTGAATTCTTAATGGTTATGAACTCAGGGGTCATAGTGCACACATGTCCCAATGAGTCAATAATTGACATGTGGGCGGCAGTGTCTACAACCATGAGCGTATCCCTCCCATAAAGTGTGGCTGGTATTAACAGTGTGTGGCCTACTGTTGGGCTCTGACTGTCACATATTCTCCATTATCTTTGTCCTGTTTATTGGACATGTCCAGGAGCTCATTGTTATATGGGTGTGTTTGTTGGTCAGTAGTCTAAAGTGTTTCTGTAGCTATTGTATTTATATGATGGCCGAGAAGGGCCATCGCGTTTTTGTGTGGCAACATGCAGCGCCATAGGGCGATGACGCGATGCGCGATGCGATGGGCGATGCGATGAGCGATGCGCGATGCGATGGGCGATGCGATGGACGATGCGCGATGCGATGCGCGATGCGATGCGCGATGCGATGGACGATGCGCGATGCGATGCGCGATGGGATGGACGATGCGCGATGCGATGGGCGATGCGATGCGCGATGCAATGCGCGATGCGCGATGCGATGCGCGATGCGATACGCGATGCGCGATGCGATACGCGATGCGATGCGCGATGCGATACGCGATGCGCGATGCGATGCGCGATGCGATACGCGATGCGCGATGCGATGCGCGATGCGCGATGCGATGCGCGATGCGATGCGATGCGCGATGCGATACGCGATGCGATGCGCGATGCGATACGCGATGCGATGCGATGCGATGCGCGATGCGATGCGCGATGCGATGCGCGATGCGATGCGCGATGCGATGCGCGATGCGATGCGCGATGCGATGCGCGATGCGATGGTATACATTATAAAGGTGCCGCAATGAGCATGCGTACGCCGAAAACGAGACTTAGGCAGCCATTTTTATTTATTTGTATTAAACACATTTCTTTTTGTGTTCAGAGCATGTGATGATGGCTGATGACGCTGACTGTACGTATACGGTTACACATCTAGTTATTGTGCACAACAAATTATGTGATTGTACTTCTAAATATTGTCTCGGACATTTACTGGGATTTAATTTAGCCAAACAAAAACGGGTGCCAGGCAGGCAGCCTCTTCGCAAAAACTAGACTAGGGACTGAAATAGGTTACTTTATAACATGAAATATGTACCTATTCAACATTTTATTTGTTAAATAATTATTGTTTCCATCTGGATATCCCTGATCGCAAATATAAACACTATTTAGTGTACCTGCAGACACGATGAACCAGGGATGGTTAAGGTATTTCTCAGTTTAACATTAACCAACAGTTTTGAAGCCTATTTGTTTATATTTATTAATTAATGACATAATATCTGTTCAGAATGCAAACATGTTATTTATGCCTTATATAAATTAAAATATAAACTTTTCATAATTTATGCTTCTTGATTTACTCCTTGGTCCCCAACATTTCCATGTCTGGAAAAAACTGACACATATTCCGTGAGACGATCTTCGATGCAAATTCAGTGATGTTTAATTACTTAATCTGGGTTCCGTAGTAGCACATAAAAGCAGCGTTGCGCCGAAATACAAGTATGAATAACGCGGTGTCAATAAATAGGTCCACTCAAATCAGGCTACCAGCGCTATTGGACCACGTAATAAACAGCCGAAATTGACAGGAAGTTAACTTGTAGTAAGTCTACTAGGAGGTGCACGGTGCGCGCGGTGCGTCTACAATTCGATTCACTTAGAGGTCATCTCAGAACGTTGATGTCCGATATCAGACGAAATTACTTTCATCTTGCCTCAGCCCCCCCCCCCACCCACCTCAGACGAATTGTTTAAATATTAAAATGATGATACCAGTATAATTAAGAGTGTCGGTCGATGTCCGACGCCAAGTGAAACTGCCTCAGACCCCCGTCCTCCCAACAAAAATAATTTCGCTTGATATCGGACATCGATGTTCCGAGATGATCCCTTAGCAAAAATGAAACTACACTCTAGGAACAACGATTCGCTATCTCGTTTGTGCATTTTATATGTAGGTTTGGTAAAATAATTAGAGACAATACTATTTTAGTTTACGATTTATATATTTTATTATAAACTAAAGACACTAAAGTTTAGTAGGGTCTAACTGATTATAGTTATATATATATATATATATTGTTATATTTATGTAAGGCATAATGAACATGACATGTACACCTATGAAAATATATCATGTCATTAATGAATAAATATTCAAGAAATGTATACTTCAAAGCCCACGGTTAATGTTCAACTGAAAAATGCGTTCAACATCCCTGTTTTTCATGTGTGGAGGTACATAAATTATCGTTTATATTTTCGATCAAGGATATTCAGATGAAACCAAAAATGAAATGGGGAGTGGTAGAAGAGGTACACACCTCATGCTATGAAGTAATTCATTTTTGGTCTCCGGTTTTGGTGAGAGAACCTAGATTACATTCTGTAAAGTGATTGCCCGCATGCCCCCATTTATCTTAGTCTAAACTCAATCATAATATTTAGAAGTACAATCACATAATCTTTTGTGCACAATAACTAGATGTGTAATCGTATACGCACACTCAAAGTCATCAACAATGGACACATGCGTTGAACATAAAAGGCATCCAGTGTTGCCTAAGGTCACGAATTTGTACAAGCCCAAACAACAAAGCCAAACCCAAAACACTGCTGTCGGAACATGGTGGATATTTGGTGGGTTGAGGCTCTCCAAAACCTCGATTTGCACGCCCCCTCTTGAGGCTGGCCAAAACAGCCACATTAAGGCTCTCCAACATCACAATTTGCACACCCATTTAGGCTCGCCGAAATAACTCCATCTTCAGGCTCTTCAAAAACCTCGATTTGCACCCCCAAAATATCTACATTGAGGCTCTCCACAAGCATGAATTTGAACTCCTCTCATATATCCCTGTCAGTCAGGGGGTGAAACTGGCCTCGATTCCGATGCTCGATGTCTGATTTGTTTTAAATTTCTCTCGCTGATCCTGCACAGCTCTCTTCACCAGATCGTTCGCTCTCGTTTTCCACCCTTCTCCAAATCCTTCAAAATCTCTTTTTCCATAGTCTTCCCATCGCAGTCTAGTTCTTCCTCGCCTCCTTTTCCCTTCCAGTCTCTGTGCATCTGCTCTCTTTGCCATCCGTTCTTCTCCCATTTTCTCTATAAGCCCTGCCCATCTTAGTTGACTCATGCTTTTGCTTGTTCAGAAACAATTGTGTCGACTAGTCATATCAAAGACACAATTAACCACAGGCGCAACTACGACCAGATGATGTAAATAAGTAGCATCATTCTAGTCCATTGCTGCAATTTTGGGAGGTGGTGCTGTTCTAATTATAGCTTCTGATCCAGGGATTATCGTCTTCACAGACGCACCGACTTTGACACATCGTGTAATCCACTTGCCAGACAAGAGATACAATTAACCGAAAGTGGTACTTAACCCCCACTTTAGTGCATCGGCACTTCCAGGTGTAAATTACAATTTTGATATACTCGTTTGTGCTGAATCATATAGAAAACGACATTGCTCTCTAGTCTAACAAATTCAGTTGTGTTACAGCCGTGTAACATAGCTGTTAAGGTGTATCAGAACGGGACGAGGAAAGGCGAATGTGTTTTTGGAGGACAATCGTTCAGATGGGATCACCTTGATGATATGTCGTAAGACATGTTGTTGTTGTCTATGGAAGTTCCCATAGAAACCAAGAGTATACACCTCAACAATAAAAATATTGAATGAGTATTGGTTTACATTATTTATTCATTGTAAGTACAGAGAAATTACATTATCACGTAAGTATGTACGGTATCAGCGGTATGCATGGTCATAGTAATTAGCATCACACGTTTTGATTTCGTAAACACATTATATCACCCGTCAATTATACATATATATATACATATATATGTATATATATATATATATATATACATATATACCACGTATATATGTATACAACAATTACAGTGAAATTACAATTACAGTGAAAACATGATGTATATCAGAAGTATCTTTCTTAGAAAACTGAACGATGAAATACTACGAGTCTCAAGGAATCATTTCAATCGACGATTATATTAACATACAATAAGTAATATGTTGTACACACTTCTGAAACACCGTGCTTCTTTGTGCATATTCGTTAAATTTGTTTGCACCGCACGTTTTAGGAGAAATCATTAACACAGAGTATAGTTGGCACTTATCAAAAACGAACGAAGGCGTAAGACGCACAAGCGATACGGTCATCCGAGGAAAACCAGACCTGCTGTATTTCTTGCCAGAGATTTATGGTAACGTAGCATTTAAATTAATGTACATTAATGCTATGCAATTTGCACACATGCGTATACGGCATTTTAAGTTTACCGTGCATATTTGACGTACATATTTAATAATTGTATTCATCCCAAAGATCCCTAGCGGAGTGATAGGAACCTTTTTTCTGAATCACAGCAGTACCATTAAGCAAACCGATGTATGTACATCATTACACTATGTAAAATAAAGTGAATATAGTCTATGTTATTAAAACATGCAAAATAGGAGTGAGAGTAGCGTAGTAGTAGCGTTACTTCATGTCCTCTAGTTCAAGTTCGCCACTTATGACATCTATTGCGCTTAGGCGGTGACACGTGGCACAAGCCATCGGTACAGCTCGATCGCTTCCTGGACGACTTGCGGCTTGTTTCGTCCATGTTGATCCAGCAGCCCCTGGAAGACTTGTTCAGTGTCAACACGACAGCCTGAATCACGGGGTTTCCTTCACATCCTCTTCACGTTTCTGATGTCTTCCTGATCGACTTCGACTTTGTAGTCGACTGTACCTGCAGCGTTATGAACAACTTAGTAAATGTTTATAACGTGCATTGTGCAACAGAATAAACGTTTCAATCAAACGTAGGGAACACAACAATGTAAACGTAATAATATCAACGTTTGTATATAAACACATTGCTTAAGTCGATGATGCCTGAAAAATAATAGCCTTGTTTAAAACTACACACAGCTTGTCTGGAGATGTTCACATGTGTGTGTGGTGTGTGTGGTGTGTGGTGTGTGGAGTGTGGAGTGTGGTGTGTGGTGTGTGGTGTGTGGTGTGTGGTGTGTGGTGTGTGGTGTGTACAGTGAGAGAGTGAGAGAGAGAGAGAGAGAGAGAGAGAGAGAGAGAGAGAGAGAGAGAGAAAGACAATATTCAATTTATTTTATATACTGTAATGAGGTACATACATTGGTTTGCTTAATATAACTGTTGTTACTTAGGAAAAGGTTCCTATCACTCCGCTAGGGATCTTTGGGATGAATATAATTATTAAATATGTACGTCAAATATGCACGGTAAACTTAAAATGCCTTATGCGTATGTGTGCAAATTGCATAGCATTAATGTACATCAATTTAAATGCTACGTTACCATAAATTTCTGGCAAGAAATACAGCAGGTCTGGTTTTCCTCGGACGACCGTGTCGCTTGTGCGTCTTACGCTGAGATGGTGCTGATTCCACTCTCCAGCAATCTGGTCGAGGTCGACTTGAATCAGCTGGGTGAAGCAAAATCGCAAGCACTCCCTAAAATGAACGAAGCTGCTTGAATTGTATTGTAGAATTAAATCAGGCCTACCGATATTGTGCATGTCATGTTTTAAAAAAAACTGGTGTAAGTAATACATGCTGTACATAACACTGCGTAAACAATTATGTAAGTTAGTCTTTCTGGGTCCTTGCTTTGAATTGCTTATGTTAGTTACCCCGTTCGTTTGCACAAAGACTCACGCTGTTTCAGAAGTGTACAAAATACTGCTTACATCTTAATATCATCGTCGGTTGAAATGATTCCTTGAGACTCGAAGTCTTTCATCAGATTTATCCACCAGTCCATCCCACTGCGTCGAAGCGACAGCCACCAACGTTCAATTCTCTGAAATAGACATTTAAAATATACATCATGTTCTCACTGTAATTATGAAACAACTAATCGAAAATTCAAACGTGTGAAGGTAATTAGTATTAATATGCATACATTTGATAAGGTACATACCCATGTAAAAAAATTATGTTTTATATATATATATATATATAATTAAAATTTTACATGTGTATGTACCGTATCAAATGTATGCATATTAATACTAATTACCTTATATATATATATACACATATGTATATATATATATATACATAGGTAGGTATGTAGGTAGGCAGGCAGGCAGGCAGGCAGGCAGACGGACATACAGACAGACGGACAGACGGAGAGACGGACAGACATACATACATACAGACAGACAGATAGATATATATAGATATATATTATTTAGGTGTATACACCTGGTTTCTATGGGAACTCCCATACACAACACTGCTGTCACGCGCCATGCCATCCAAGTGGTCCCATCTGAAGGCTCGTTGTATGTCCTCCATGAAGACGTTCTCAGTTCCCCGGTCCATCCTGATGCACCGTGGCACGGCTGTAACATGCGCATCTCACCAATTAAGTGGTACGATTCCATCACTCTTTATTTATTCATACATACATACGTACATACATACATACATACGTACATCCGTACGTGCGTGTATTCGTGCATGCGTGCATTCGTGCATGCGTGCATTCGTGCATGCGTGCATACGTACATACATACGTATGTACGTACATGCATACATACGTACATAAGTACATTCTTACATACGTACGTACATACTTACATGCATGAATGCGTGCATTCGTGCATGCGTGCATGTGTGCATGCGTGCATACGTACATACATACGTACATGCATACATGCGTACATACGTACATAAGTACATACGTACGTACGTACATACGTACATTTATGCTATGCTAGTGAGTGTGTGCGTGCGTGTGTGTGGTTTACATGTATTTTGCATATGTAAATGCCAATAAAGAATACGTTACCACTGATGTCCTCCACAAACTCTATAAAATGATGGGCGACAACATAGGGATCTTTGTTGGTTCTGCCCACCTTGAGCCATAGTATTTTCCTGGAGAATCTGAATCAGCACATCTAGTTTAATTTCATGACACACTTGAACCGCATACATAAAACTATATATATATATATACATACACTGTATATATATATACATATATATATATATTATTCACATATCTATCAGCCAATGTATTCGGCTGACCACTAGGTTATTATTCAAGTAGTGTTGTTTTGCATCTGACTTTACAAGTAAAATTAAAAATGACTCCAAAACACCCCAAAACTCTTTCATACACAGTAGGCCTATTGCGTATGGGTGGTTTGGTTGTCGCAAAGTACCTAAGAGGAAATAAATTGTCACTGTGGCGTCACCTACCGAGTGAAACATATTTTCATTACACATTTGATAACAGAAGAGGGCAGCGTGGTTAGTCATTACATAAACACATCATTAAATATACCAATAAAAAACAAACTGGCCTCACCCGCATATTGCTCCGTGTATTGCAAAACCAAACGGCTTTAGCTTGTCGTACCCATCAATGTGAATGAGATAGTTTGGGCCTTTGCTATAATATTGCCTCCGGGAAAATCTGTTTACCCTTCGCTCGGATACCCTTTCTGGGTCCATTATTTGTAACAATGTCATTACCGTGTCCCTGTAAATGAAATAAACTATCATAAATAAATTCACACATATGTAGATGGAGCCTCACGTCACTTAGTTACAGTATGCCCTTCAGTAGCAGGTACACATCAAAATTAGTGCTGTCACGGTAGCGGCAAACTTTGCGCTCACATTTACGTCCGACTGACAATCAAGGTTTCAGCTCAGGTTTAGAACACGTGTTGCAACAGTAGGAAAAGACTTCGTATAATCCCAGGACAGTAGCCACATGAACTGAGAATATAAGTTATTATGCTAATAAGATTATATTACGATTTAAAATGTCCATGTTATTTACAATGAAAGATAAAAATTAGATGAAAAAAAAAACTGTCAAACGTTTTTTGCTGTGTACGTCTTATGCCACATTAGAATCTCCGCCAATAGTACCACACCTGTGGTCATAGTGGTCATGTAATTAAACTAAATGAAGGATAACATATGGAGTGTTATATATAATACTGCTAATATTCTTTTAATAAAATTGTTGTTGCTAAACACTGGACACACCTTGGCACTATCAAACCGTGGAGGTTGCGTAGTCGTCCTGTCATGCTCCTGTAGCCCAAACAACGTCCACTTCCTTCCAACTCGTGCTGAAACAATTATTATGTGGAAAAGAGATTTACATAATGTATATATATACACACACACACACACACACACACACACACACACACACACACACACACACACACACACACACACACACACACACACACGGGAATATATTACAGACGTATCTTCCATGGCTGTAATTTACTGGGGGCATGCAAGATACGCGATTCATAGATTGACTGCCTCCACAGTACTTCCATATCAAGGAACAGACAGACACATACAAGACAATCATACTGTTCTAATGAATATGTCTGGCTTAACTAGTGGCACCTATTTCAAAACAATAATCGTATCCACATGTGACCACATCAAAGCAGTTGCCTACACACAAGTATGACCACAGTCTCAATAATTACCACTTCGTCCCGCATGTTATATTCGGCGGCTTCCTAAATCGCTGCGATTGACAGGCAGTTACACTGTAGCGTATCTACGGTTTGGTAAACTGTGCCTCAGCTATTCGATTCACTTAACTAAAAAGAAACAATTAAACTGTAGACAAAAAAAACATGTGACGCAAATGACGACTAAATTCAGTTTTTTCGATGATTTAATGTACCTGCTTCTTGTTAAACCGACTTCGAATATTGTAGCTATTTATAATAATTGAAACATAAACTTGGACACAAACGAACGGCATTTGCAATAAGCGAAAGTTGAAAAAAGTGTCGTCTCTTCCCATGTATACAAAATAAGTTGTATATTTTCTACCAAGGATATCCAGACGGAAACAATTTAAAAACTGCAATTTGAGCGGTAGAAGAAGTACATATATGTCATGTTATGAAATATGTTTGCCCCAGACTTTCGTCACAACATATAGAAGTACGAACACAACAAATTCTGTGCGCAAACCAAATATATATGTAACCGTATACGTACAGTCAGCGTCATCAGCCATCATCACATGCTCTGAACACAAAAAGGAATGCGTTTAATAAAATACAAATGGCTGCCTAAGTCTCGTTTTCGGCGTACGCATGCTCATTGCGGCACCTTTATAATGTATACCATCGCATCGCGCATCGCATCGCGCATCGCATCGCGTATCGCATCGCGCATCGCATCGCGTATCGCATCGCGCATCGCATCGCATCGCCCATCGCATCGTCCATCGCATCGCGCATCGTCCATCGCATCGCGCATCGCATCGCGCATCGTCCATCGCATCGCGCATCGCTCATCGCATCGCGCATCGCGTCATCGCCCTATGGCGCTGCAGGTTGCCACACAAAAACGCGATGGCCCTTCTCGGCCATCATAGTTTTGTATGTGGATCCCCACAAAATGATTCCGTATGTCAAGTAGGGGTAAACTTGGGTGTAATAAATTATTTTAAGTGCAGCTACTGGAAGGTAGCGGTTAACTTTATTAATTATGTATAAAGCACTAGTTAGCTTGTTTTTGCATGCATTTATATGTTCATGGTAGAGACTGGCTTAAAACGTTGGGTAGAGACTGGCTTAAATAGTGTAGTCATAGAATATACGCTTCTTTTTGTTAGTGATCGACATTGTGCAGCGTTTGTTAACGTTAAGTTTAAGGTGCCATGTCTCACACCATATCCTTTTGTACCAACTGACAATCGGTCACCGACGTAATTTCTTTAACCAATTTATAATCATCAGCATACAATGACATTTCACATGAATCAACATGATTAGTGAGATCATTGATATACAAGATAAACATAAGTGGTCCAATTTGTGAACCTTGTGGTACACCAGACAACACCGGCTTCCAGTCAGATGCTTTGCCTTCGAGGACCACGCGTTGTTTTTGGTTGACAAGGCAAGACTGCAACCACTATCTATGCATTGTCCGGAATAGCCATATGATCTAAGCTTGTGAATTAACAATGGGTGGCATACTAAATCAAAGGCTTTACTGAAATCCAAATAAGCAGAATCAATTTGTTTCTTGTTGTCAATGGATTCAGAAATGGCGTTCAAGTAACATGTTAGATTAGATACTGTATTTCTGCGCCTTACAAATCCGTGTTGGGTGCCAAAATTGTGTTACGCACATGCTCATACAATGAGTTGTATACCAAATTCTCAAAAACTTTGCTCAACAGCGGTAAGAGAGAGATAGGTCTGTAGTTGCAGACATTTCGTTTATCTCCTTTCTTATACACAGAAACAACATTTGCTCTTTTAAAACAAGTTGGAAAAGTTCCAGAGTTTAAGAACATTTTAAAAAGTACAGTTAATGGACCTGCTAATTTGGCGACACATTCCCTAAAGATTGCATCTGATATATTATCAGGACTGCATGCTTCGTTTACATCGGTGGTTCTTAGTACCCCGATGACATCATCATAAGACACATTGATACCAGTCATTGAGTCGGATTGAAAGGAGGGAATACTTGGATAAACATAAATAAATGGTCAGAAAATAGTTTTGCTATGTCAGCTGGACTGTTTGCCTCAGTGCCGTTGTATACCATTGAGTTAGGAATATTTACATTAGTTTGCTTGCTTTTGGCAAAAACTGAATAGACGTTTGGTGTTTTGTTTGACGGAGTGTTCAATTTCAGATATGTAGTCACAATAACTTTCTCTTTTAAGTTTCTTAAAACTGGTTCGTAGTTCAGAAAATACTTAGTAATCAGATAACGAATGTAAGTTTTTCCATGCTTAGTGTGCGATGTCTGTCTCGTTCAAGTTTGCGATCATATCGTAAACACACACCCTATGTAGAGGCTTTGCTACGTCAAATACTATTTCCAAACGTAAATACGCCATCGCAATGCACGATGTTTCCCATACAAGATTTTAATAAAACAAATCCAACCAAAGCTACAAGCTCCAGATAACATGTGGACAAGGAAGGTTTAGCATGTCGACAGTTAGGCCTACGAGTTTCAACAATGTTCCGTCTACGTATAATTCGCCCTAATCATCAATATACCATTTAAAAATATATTCACACTCCTAGCATTAATACAATTATTAGATCATGTGTTTGATTTAAATTGATCACACGGTTAACTAATGCTGCGTTGTGCCCCGTTTTGACTGCCGCCTTTGAGTTTGAAGAAATGTCTTTAAATATTTCAATAACAATTAAGCAAACTTTCGTTTGGTTCCCCCTTACTCTTCTAATCCATACTGTAACAGTGTTGTCAACCCACATTTAAATAGCGCAACGTTTATATTTATAGAAAATCGTTAACAACCATTCCTCATTTCGAAACTGCATACACAAAACACGGATAATGTTGTCTTCAGGTGAGCTTCAAGGGGATGTGTCTTATGCTGCCGCCATGGCGAAAGCGAAACGAGCATACACACTATCCTACGAAGGCACTTCTTGACCAGTTCATCAAGAACATCAAAGCCGATCCACTTTTCACGTTGCAGTACTTTGCCAGTGAGACCGGACTGCTAACCGTCTTCCCAGCGAGTAAAACAAAGGGCTCGAACCGTTGCCCCTACGTTGACGCCAGGTTTAGGTAGATTTAACAAGACTTAACAAATTGGCCTCCAGTGTATAATACATAGGCGGCAATTGGACATCAAGTGTTCAACCTTTTAATCTCTGTGAAGTCCGCTCTTCTGAGGTATTTGTTGATTTTGTTCTTAAAGGGAATAAAAACACATATTGCTTGAATTCATATTATATTACATCCTGCTATCTATTTCCATGTCCACCAAGCCAAAAAATCAATGAATTAGAAATTCCACTTTTTAAGATGTGCAGCCGGACATTTTCGAATATGCATATTTTGGCGCGCTTTTCGGGATGTCGAGATGTGACGTCAAATATGACCTATACTCGCATTAGGCCGACCCTTTCCATGCATTCAGAGCATGTTTACAAGGTTAGCTTTTGGGTCGAAACGAGCGTCAAAATAAGTTATTGTGCGATATTCCGATATAATACAAACACTAGTCATCATAGAGGAACAAGCAGTTATCTTACGGTTCCACATGAATCCAATTTTATTCAAAAGAATGAATGCGAATGTGCTTACAAGTCGACCAGGTTTCGTTGAGCTTCGGCTCGTTTTCAGAATAATTATATCGATTTGTTTACGACCATTAAAGGTACCTTGTATAACAATTACATATTTCTAAATAACTTTTATTCATGGAGAAGGTATGGATCTTTCAAGCAATCAATCTTTGACGGTCATTTACAGAAAGTGTTTTAGCAACATAAACCTGCAACATCAGACCTAAACAAATATGGTAATATGGTTTGGATTGTTGTTTTCACCTGGATATTCTCCACAATCTAAATACAAATTATTTTGGTTTTATGCTTTATCTTTGGAGTAATGTACCAAAATATGTAGACAAATGTTGCATTTACAATACATAGTTTAAAAATTCAAGTATATCAATATATATATATATATATATGTATTAATCCAAACCAGATTACCATATCATTATTACTTCTAGAGTGTTGACAATTTTAGATGTGCTATACATTCATTTGACGGCCGTTTTGTTTGTTACCATGGGGGGTTGGGCAGAACAAACGTAAATATATTGTTACTCAGTAAGACCTTCTCTACATCATAGACATACAAAATTACATTAGTTGTGCTTAAAAATCCTATCTAGCTACCATATAACCCCTTAAGCACACCCGACATTCACGCTGCTAGTATTTTCACAATCAGTAGATAATTTGTTCCATCGTCTATACTCCTCTGACTTACTACTGATTTTGTGAATGATAGCAGTTGAATAAGTCTACTAGCAAAACCAAAACATACCTCAGAAGGGCCTAGCCTGTAACAATGCGGCATTCCCGAGCAGCTATTATCCAAATATACCAACATCGTTCCATAACAACCAATATATATTACACACAACAATCACCTTCACAATTACCTCGGTCGCCGGCACACGCACGGACGCACGCACGCGCGCACACACGCACAGACACACACGCGCGCGCGCACACACACACGCATGCGTACATAAACACACACACAGACACAATGACTGCTAAAATGCCACACGTTGCTATGATTATAAACATAAGGTTATAAAATAGATTAGTCATACACATATCATGATATTTAAAACAACAAACTGAGAAAATTACAACAATTACTAATGCCAGAAAAATGCTTTGCTACACTGTGAAAACTTCTGTTCGGGACAAGCGTATTTAACACACGATTGAAGTCATTTGAAATTAGTATTGAGCACTCGACTCATGACTCTACTGCTGTAGTGTAGATTCACTGACGTGTCTTTCTCGTAGGGCATGGTACACGAACGCCGCCACCCCACCCAAAGACATTGTCATTCTCGTCGACACTTCAGCCGCCATGAAGGGGAAGAACTTGAAAATTGCCAAAGACATTGCACACTTACTTATTAAAGGAGCAAATCACAATGATAAGGTAAAATCATATCGTTTAGATTTTTGTATTAAAGGTAAAGGTAAGTTCTTATATAGCGCAGTATCCAGTCCTCAGGACTGCTCAAACCGCTTTACACATTACTCCCTAGCAGACCTGTTCAATCGAACACCATCTCGACTTCTCTGGGAAGCATTCAGCCACGCTGCAATTAATGCTCGAAGACTATTCGTACACAAATATGCACCACTGTCTATAGCTAGGTACTCATTCATACAGTTGAGTGAACTGAGGCAATGTTGAGCAAACGAACTTGCCCAAGGTTCTACATCGCCGCACAGGATTCGAACCCGCGTTCTCTCAGTCGAGAGTCCGGAGCTCTTACCGCTGCGCTACTGCGTTCCACAGTATCCACTAGTCAAGAGTATTTATAATGTTAAATAATGTCCGCCGTGAACAAACTACCTGTTTTAGCTGTGGCAAGTGCACGATTGCAGTTTAAACAAATGTTTAAGATGTGTGCAAATGTTTACCGCTACTGCATTTACAAATGCATTTGATTTGTTATTACAAAACAACTTTGTTTTTGAAATAACTATGTGAATTATGCATTCGAAATATGCATACAAAATATGATATCGTGATCCATCCGCTATTACATAACGATTCCACTGGAAACTGAGGAATGCTTTTGTCTTACTTACTAGCTGCCTATCGGCATATGCTTATATATACAAGGTGTTACGTCACAGGATTTTGTCCTTCCCTTGTAATCGTAAAATCACGTTATACAACATAACTATATATATATATATATATATATACATATACACATATATATATAATAATAACATACGTAGTACTCAAATATGTTTTAATGAACTATTTGTTGTTGTTGAAATGTACCATTTGTTTACATGTTAGTGCGCAGCTATTGAAGGCTTGTGTCTCGGCTGGGAAGTTATGGTCACAGCTTATTGATATTATAAACTCTGCTCAGTAAATATTCTTCTTCTTCGTCGTTCAGACGGGAACGCCTGTCGCCCTCACGAATGATGCCGTCGTCCTCAACGCCTCGATATTGCCATGTAGTTTCTCATTTAGGGGGTGTCATCTGGCAACGGTGATGCATGTGATCATTCTGTATTGAGCAGTGCTGAAGTAGGTGCTCACTGGTCATCGGGGCGGTTTCACAGCAGCACATCTTAGACTGGCCCGTCTTCATTTTGTTGTATAAATATGCTTTCATTCTGTTGTGTCCTGTTCGCAGTCTGAACAGACTGACCTGGTTAGCTCTGCTGAAATGGCAGTAGCTGTCACTCTTGTTGTGCTTGGGGTGGTGTTGGTGCCATTTACTCTCTGTCAGGGTCTTGATGATGGTCTTTTTATCACTGTATGATACACCTTGAATTGGTTTTCTTTGTCTTCCTGTCTAGATCGTTCAAAATTGGTGGTGCACAAAAGTTGAAAAGTGAGTGGAGTTATTGATCGATACGTATTATTCGTGGCTTATTATTATTCATAAAGTAGAAGTAGACATATATTGAGTAACAGAACACTTTAGTCTAGTGAGTGATAATAGGGTAGCTTATGCTTCGATAAGTTTGTAAACAAGATTTAACAAACCTGATTATGTGGTAGAATATATAGGAGATAAAGTAACAAACGTAAAACTACTTACATAAGATAATAGCTGAGTAAGCCAGAACTTTTGTTTAGTAATCATATAAATAAGGCAATCTAGCGTAAAGTAATTGATTGCATTTACATTAGGTCACTAGTGACACTACCCGTAACGTTAGCGATTGTGATAGGATAGATAGTCAGCTACATGTGTATTTAAACTCTGCTGTAACATAAAGTGTGCTGTAATACACAGGAAACAGTCTTTCTAAAAACTATCTTTGTTTTAATATCTTAATTTCTACCTTGGATCAACTGTAAAACTACACAAAACCATGGCGCCGTGCAAACGGCAAATAAAGGCTAGTCGTTACCTGACATGTTCAGAATACGATAATTGCGTAGATTTTGCAAAGTCGGTGTGTGAGCATTCATGGAAGGAGGTGCAGATAAGATGGAGGGTTTTCACTTTGAGTGTCGATGTTGTAAGAGGTTGGAGTGTTTACTGGCGGAAGTAGACGAGCTGAAGATGTTCATTGTGATGATGACAGGAAAGGGTGACTTGGACAATGTCCACCCAGACGGTGAGACTAGAGAGATCAGTGAGAACAGAGACACGGAGGCTGGTGGTGAGGAGAGAGAAGCCAAGGAGACTGTTCAAGGGGGTAAGACAGCATTGACAGGACGGAAAGACACATAATGAAAAGGAACAAACAACAAGGTGACGGAAGGAAAAGGGAGAAAGAAGATGACAGGAGGGAAAGTGACAATATGGGGAATGAAGACAGGTGTTAAGGTGGGAGTGAAAGTGACGGCGGAGATGACAGCAACGAGACGGACGGAAATCAACGAAGGAGCTATTAATGAGAAAGACAGACAAGACGCTTAGTGAAGGAGCGTCAGTAATGAGAAGAAGGGGAAAACATATAGAAACTGCAAGAGGATGGTAACCAATGCACTAGTTGAGCAGATATGTAAAGGCTAATGAAATAAAATTAGAAAGAGAAGCAGATTGCGAAGAAGCTGTTTGGTGTAACATAGTTAGAGGAAACTCGACGTTAACGGTAGGGTTAGTTTATTGAAGTCCAAACATAAGCATAGAAGAACATTAAAAGGTACAAAACGCTCTAAGGGAAGTGAATAAACGGGATTGTATTATTACGGAGGATTTTAATCATGGACATACAATGAAAATCTGTACAGAGTACAGGGAGTGGGGACCACATATTTTTAGTATTAGTGCAAGGTAGTTTCCTTTCTCAACATGTGTTAGAATCAACTAGGGGAGAAAAAGTGTTAGACATACCAGTAGTGTTGTCATCACATCATTAAATAGTTGACAATATCGTCATGTGAGCGATTTGGAAGCAGTGATCACAACCAGATACATTTTACCATCAAAGTAAAATCAGAAAGGTATAATACCTTTACAGAAAGGCAGTACAGGAGAAACTTCCACAAAAGAAAATATAAGGACAGGAGGAAATATTTAACAAAGATAAACTGAAATTACACCCTTAAGAATAAGACAGCAACAGAATGCAGGAATATCTTAAGGAGTGAAATTGAGTGCATCGTCGATAAGTTTGTTCCGTCGATAAGTTTGTTCCGTTTGATGTGGAAGTCATATAGACGCACTGGAAATCATGAAGACTACAACATTTATAAAGAGACACTTAACCAAGCTACAAACGAAATTAGAAATTCAAAGAGAAGCTATGAAAAAAAATTAGCTTGTAAAATAAAACACGACAGCAAGAGTTTTTATGCATATGCTTGGAGCAATCGGAAAGTTCAGGATAAGGTCGTTCCTCTATAAGGTGCTTTAATGTAAAATCAGAGGGATTCTTAATGGCAGAAACCTGAATGAGTACTTTAGTGTTTACCAGGGAAGATATTAGTTCACTGCCAGTACCAGAGACTAAGTTCGAGGGGGCGGAAGCAGACTATGTAGGACAGTTAATTGTAACCCCTGAAATGGTAGGTAAGAAAATAAGAAGTATGAAGGATAATAAATCACCTGGAGTGGATGGGATTTCATCCAAACTACTATTAGAAATAGTAGAGCAAACTACCACACTGCTTGCAACAGTTTTAAACTTGTCATTAAACGACGGAGTGGTTCCTTTAAAATGGAAAGAAGCAAACATTATACCGTTATTTAAAAGGGGTTCGAGAAACAAGTCAGAGAACTACAGACAAGTGAGTTTAACATCGGTGATTTGGAAATTATTACAAAGACTAATTAAAGATCACATGATGGATTGTCTTGTATCTCAACATGGGTTTCTAAAAGCGAGGTCATGCATACCACATATGTTGTTTTTTGGAAGATATCACTAAGTGGGTAGACGAGGGATCACCAGTAGATATTATCTACTTAGATTTTCAGAAAACTTTCGACAAGGTGTCACATCAAAGATTACTGCATAAGTTAAAGGCCGTTGGCATAGCGGATGCTATAATTAACTGGATAGAAAAATGGCTGATTGACAGAAGACAACGGGTATTAATTGTTGGGGAGGCTTCAAATTGGAAATCGGTTTTGAGTGGGGTACTTGGGCATAAATTAGTTGTAGTATATATCATCGATTTGGACGATGATATAGCAACGAAGGTTTTGAAATTTGCGGATGATACAAAAGTGTTTAGCGTATAAGGAAAACGAACTAATAATACCACTGTACAAAACAATAGTTAGGCCTCACTTAGAAAATTATATACAAGGGCTGAGGCCATATCGCAAGAAAGACAACGATATGCTAGAAAGAGTACAGAGGAGAGTGACTAAGATGAAGACAAACTGACAGATCTTAGTTACGAAATACGCCTAAGAGAATGTAGTTTTACAACAGTAGAGGCCAAGAGATTGAGAGGAGATCAGATAGAATTGTGAAAATATTGATGGTTATGAAAATATTGATAGAAACATTTTTTTCTCAGGAAAGATAGACGAACTAGGGCATATGAAGTGACATTAGTAAAGAAGCAGTGTAGATTAAATATAAGAAAGGTTCTCATTTTTACAAAGGACTGTACATGATTGGAACATATTATCTGCTGATTATGAGGGTGCTAGTAGCGTGAATATGTTTGAAAATAAAATGGACACATACCTCGGGCGGGATACACGTAGATAAAAGGGTTGGACTATCGATAATCCAAAAGGCTTCCTTGTCCACCTGCCATCTACAGTTAATTATCTATGTAATTGTTTAAACTTTTTTTTTTATAAACTTTTGTTGTTTTGTGCCAGTTGTCCTACTTCTTTTGCAAACCTGTCCGCTGTTTCGTTTTTCCTGATTCCGCAGTGTGCAGGAATCCACGTTTGCCTGCGCACTCAGTTCTGACAAAGTAGTAGTCAGTTCATTCAATTCCTTCTTTCGGGGGTTATGGTGGGCATGTAGTACTGATAGGGCATCTGTAAAGATGACAGTGTTTTCATGTGTTTTTCTCAGGTTGTTCTGCTTTTGTACTGCAGCTGTCTTCAGAGCTTCCGCTTCAGCTCTGAAGTTAGTGAAGTTTTTGCCGTTTGCGACTGTGTGTCGTACTTCTTCTTCATCTCTGTACTTGGTGTACACTCCTCCACCTCCATCTCGATTTGCTTCGGTGGCGAACCTGGGAATGATGCCGTCGTCCTCAACGCCTCGATATTGCCATGTAGTTTCTCATTTAGGGGGTGTCATCTGGCAACGTTGATGCATGTGATCATTCTGTATTGAGCAGTGCTGAAGTAGGTGCTCACTGGTCATCGGGGCGGTTTCACAGCAGCACATCTTAGACTGGCCCGTCTTCATTTTGTTGTATAAATATGCTTTCATTCTGTTGTGTCCTGTTCGCAGTCTGAACAGACTGACCTGGTTAGCTCTGCTGAAATGGCAGTAGCTGTCACTCTTGTTGTGCTTGGGGTGGTGTTGGTGCCATTTACTCTCTGTCAGGGTCTTGATGATGGTCTTTTTATCACTGTATGATACACCTTGAATTGGTTTTCTTTGTCTTCCTGTCTAGATCGTTCAAAATTGGTGGTGCACAAAAGTTGAAAAGTGAGTGGAGTTATTGATCGATACGTATTATTCGTGGCTTATTATTATTCATAAAGTAGAAGTAGACATATATTGAGTAACAGAACACTTTAGTCTAGTGAGTGATAATAGGGTAGCTTATGCTTCGATAAGTTTGTAAACAAGATTTAACAAACCTGATTATGTGGTAGAATATATAGGAGATAAAGTAACAAACGTAAAACTACTTACATAAGATAATAGCTGAGTAAGCCAGAACTTTTGTTTAGTAATCATATAAATAAGGCAATCTAGCGTAAAGTAATTGATTGCATTTACATTAGGTCACTAGTGACACTACCCGTAACGTTAGCGATTGTGATAGGATAGATAGTCAGCTACATGTGTATTTAAACTCTGCTGTAACATAAAGTGTGCTGTAATACACAGGAAACAGTCTTTCTAAAAACTATCTTAGTTTTAATATCTTAATTTCTACCTTGGATCAACTGTAAAACTACACAAAACCATGGCGCCGTGCAAACGGCAAATAAAGGCTAGTCGTTACCTGACATGTTCAGAATACGATAATTGCGTAGATTTTGCAAAGTCGGTGTGTGAGCATTCATGGAAGGAGGTGCAGATAAGATGGAGGGTTTTCACTTTGAGTGTCGATGTTGTAAGAGGTTGGAGTGTTTACTGGCGGAAGTAGACGAGCTGAAGATGTTCATTGTGATGATGACAGGAAAGGGTGACTTGGACAATGTCCACCCAGACGGTGAGACTAGAGAGATCAGTGAGAACAGAGACACGGAGGCTGGTGGTGAGGAGAGAGAAGCCAAGGAGACTGTTCAAGGGGGTAAGACAGCATTGACAGGACGGAAAGACACATAATGAAAAGGAACAAACAACAAGGTGACGGAAGGAAAAGGGAGAAAGAAGATGACAGGAGGGAAAGTGACAATATGGGGAATGAAGACAGGTGTTAAGGTGGGAGTGAAAGTGACGGCGGAGATGACAGCAACGAGACGGACGGAAATCAACGAAGGAGCTATTAATGAGAAAGACAGACAAGACGCTTAGTGAAGGAGCGTCAGTAATGAGAAGAAGGGGAAAACATATAGAAACTGCAAGAGGATGGTAACCAATGCACTAGTTGAGCAGATATGTAAAGGCTAATGAAATAAAATTAGAAAGAGAAGCAGATTGCGAAGAAGCTGTTTGGTGAACATAGTTAGAGGAAACTCGACGTTAACGGTAGGGTTAGTTTATTGAAGTCCAAACATAAGCATAGAAGAACATTAAAAGGTACAAAACGCTCTAAGGGAAGTGAATAAACGGGATTGTATTATTACGGAGGATTTTAATCATGGACATACAATGAAAATCTGTACAGAGTACAGGGAGTGGGGACCACATATTTTTAGTATTAGTGCAAGGTAGTTTCCTTTCTCAACATGTGTTAGAATCAACTAGGGGAGAAAAAGTGTTAGACATACCAGTAGTGTTGTCATCACATCATTAAATAGTTGACAATATCGTCATGTGAGCGATTTGGAAGCAGTGATCACAACCAGATACATTTTACCATCAAAGTAAAATCAGAAAGGTATAATACCTTTACAGAAAAGCAGTACAGGAGAAATTTCCACAAAAGAAAATATAAGGACAGGAGGAAATATTTAACAAAGATAAACTGAAATTACACCCTTAAGAATAAGACAGCAACAGAATGCAGGAATATCTTAAGGAGTGAAATTGAGTGCATCGTCGATAAGTTTGTTCCATTGAAAAAACTAGGGAAATGGTCCTGAATGAAACATTTATAAAAAAAAACCTTTAGAAAAAAGAAGTACAAACAAATGATGTGGAAGTCATATAGACGCACTGGAAATCATGAAGACTACAACATTTATAAAGAGACACTTAACCAAGCTACAAACGAAATTAGAAATTCAAAGAGAAGCTATGAAAAAAAATTAGCTTGTAAAATAAAACACGACAGCAAGAGTTTTTATGCATATGCTTGGAGCAATCGGAAAGTTCAGGATAAGGTCGTTCCTCTATAAGGTGCTTTAATGTAAAATCAGAGGGATTCTTAATGGCAGAAACCTGAATGAGTACTTTAGTGTTTACCAGGGAAGATATTAGTTCACTGCCAGTACCAGAGACTAAGTTCGAGGGGGCGGAAGCAGACTATGTAGGACAGTTAATTGTAACCCCTGAAATGGTAGGTAAGAAAATAAGAAGTATGAAGGATAATAAATCACCTGGAGTGGATGGGATTTCATCCAAACTACTATTAGAAATAGTAAAGCAAACTACCACACTGCTTGCAACAGTTTTCAACTTGTCATTAAACGACGGAGTGGTTCCTTTAAAATGGAAAGAAGCAAACATTATACCGTTATTTAAAAGGGGTTCGAGAAACAAGTCAGAGAACTACAGACAAGTGAGTTTAACATCGGTGATTTGGAAATTATTACAAAGACTAATTAAAGATCACATGATGGATTGTCTTGTATCTCAACATGGGTTTCTAAAAGCGAGATCATGCATACCACATATGTTGTTTTTTGGAAGATATCACTAAGTGGGTAGACGAGGGATCACCAGTAGATATTATTTACTTAGATTTTCAGAAAACTTTCGACAAGGTGTCACATCAAAGATTACTGCATAAGTTAAAGGCCGTTGGCATAGCGGATGCTATAATTAACTGGATAGAAAAATGGCTGATTGACAGAAGACAACGGGTATTAATTGTTGGGGAGGCTTCAAATTGGAAATCGGTTTTGAGTGGGGTACTTGGGCATAAATTAGTTGTAGTATATATCATCGATTTGGACGATGATATAGCAACGAAGGTTTTGAAATTTGCGGATGATACAAAAGTGTTTAGCGTATAAGGAAAACGAACTAATAATACCACTGTACAAAACAATAGTTAGGCCTCACTTAGAAAATTATATACAAGGGCTGAGGCCATATCGCAAGAAAGACAACGATATGCTAGAAAGAGTACAGAGGAGAGTGACTAAGATGAAGACAAACTGACAGATCTTAGTTACGAAATACGCCTAAGAGAATGTAGTTTTACAACAGTAGAGGCCAAGAGATTGAGAGGAGATCAGATAGAATTGTGAAAATATTGATGGTTATGAAAATATTGATAGAAACATTTTTTTCTCAGGAAAGATAGACGAACTAGGGCATATGAAGTGACATTAGTAAAGAAGCAGTGTAGATTAAATATAAGAAAGGTTCTCATTTTTACAAAGGACTGTACATGATTGGAACATATTATCTGCTGATTATGAGGGTGCTAGTAGCGTGAATATGTTTGAAAATAAAATGGACACATACCTCGGGCGGGATACACGTAGATAAAAGGGTTGGACTATCGATAATCCAAAAGGCTTCCTTGTCCACCTGCCATCTACAGTTAATTATCTATGTAATTGTTTAAACTTTTTTTTTATAAACTTTTGTTGTTTTGTGCCAGTTGTCCTACTTCTTTTGCAAACCTGTCCGCTGTTTCGTTTTTCCTGATTCCGCAGTGTGCAGGAATCCACGTTTGCCTGCGCACTCAGTTCTGACAAAGTAGTAGTCAGTTCATTCAATTCCTTCTTTCGGGGGTTATGGTGGGCATGTAGTACTGATAGGGCATCTGTAAAGATGACAGTGTTTTCATGTGTTTTTCTCAGGTTGTTCTGCTTTTGTACTGCAGCTGTCTTCAGAGCTTCCGCTTCAGCTCTGAAGTTAGTGAAGTTTTTGCCGTTTGCGACTGTGTGTCGTACTTCTTCTTCATCTCTGTATTTGATGTACACTCCTCCACCTCCATCTCGATTTGCTTCGGTGGCGAACCCATCGATGTAGACATGCGTCCACTTCTCACGAGGGTACTTACAGTGTACGAACCCCGTGGATGTGCACTTTATCTCCTCATCAGACTGTGTTCCCTTCTTCTGGGTTCCTGGGATGTGGTCTTTGATGGCAGGGAAATGTATCATCTTCCGTAAGGAAACATATGTACTTGACGGTATGGGTTCTGACATGTGATCCAACTGTTCTGGGTCTTTCCTTTTAATCATCCTGCTCAGGTGTATGAAGCTGGATCTTTTGAGTCTCCCTTTTGTTGGCTTGGTCATTGTTGGGTGCATGGGGTGGTCGTTTAGACATTTTAATTTGGTTGCTTCTGTCAGCACCTTGGCGTTTCTTCTGTCTTCAGTAGTTTGTAGTCCAGTGACAGTTTCCAGTTCCGTGATAGGTGTGGTTTGCATGGCTCCTGTCATGATTCTCATGGCTTGATTCTAGATTCTGGCAATCTTGTCAGTGTTTGATTTGGCAGCTGTAGAACTTGCTGTCATGCCATATTCCAAGACTGGACGGACTCTTCCCACATAGAGTTTCGTCAGTACATTTTGGGTCAGCGCGCCAATTTGTGCAAGAACATATTCTCATAATGGACAGCCGTATCTGTGCTCTTGCTTGGCATTTGTTCAACTGACTTTTCCAGGTCAGTCTACGCTCAAACGCTGTCTGCATATTAGAATATACATATATATATATATATATATATACTTTATTCTGTATAGCTTGGTTTCACAATAAAAAACGAACGAAAAACCTCAATTTAAGTCATGCAGTTTTACAGCTTTCAGTGTTTGCATTCACTGGAAGAAAGGTGAAAACCCGAACATGCAATTACATTTGTTGCGACGGTACGCTGGAGTCTCCAGTAGGACTTCCGCTACGGGCATTGCTTAAATTCATCACATCATTATCAGCCGAAGACGATTCACGCTTCAACAGCGATTTAGAAAAGACATTCTCCACACTGTCGAGTCAGACTAACGCTATCCGGCATAATAGTAAGTTTTGCAACAACTACAATCGATATTGTTAATGCGTCAAGTTCTAGACAGTCATGCACCTCTTCTTATGCCCCGATGTTAACTCGACTCTTTCTGTGTTCATCAGCCGAAGACGAATCAAGCTTCAAGACAGGTTTGGACAAGGCGTTCTCCACACTAGCGAGTCAGTCTAACGCTACACAGCATAAGAGTAAGTCTTGCAACAATTACATTCGATATTGTTATTGCCCTAATTTTCAGGCAGTGTGTGTGCGTGCGTGTGCGTGCGTGTGTGTGTGTGTGTGTGTGTGTGTGTGAGAGTGAGTGTGTCTGGGTGTGTGTGTGTGTGTGTGTGTGTGTGTGTGTGTGTGTGTGTGTATGTGTGTGTGTAATATATGAAATATATATGTGTGTGTATATGTGGGTGTGTGTGGTGTGCTTGTGCTTGTGCGTGTGTTTGTGTATCAAATTGCCATATCCCAGAAGCGGTAAGACAATGCCACATCCGGGGTGTCGTCAGAAAGTGGGACATAATATTGGCAGAAAGAGCAGGCACTTGTTGTGTTGTGTATAACTTTATTTCTTGTTATTTCACAGTAAATTCACTATTTGACGTTTGTCTAAAACATTTTTATGATATCACATGTGTTAAATAGCATTGCTTGATACCTTGCATACCTGTGAAATCGAATGATCAACAGGGAAGAGTTTTATATAACAAATGACAAAAGTACGTCAAATAAAATTTAAGTTCGTCGTAAATGTTCCCATTTTCGGGATAATTTGGAGACCATAGGAACGACAGCGTTTAACATGGATAACAGTGTTGAAATGCAATCGATGCAGTATGATATCCACACTCGTCTTTCAGCGCGCGTCATTGTTCTGATCTCCGGAGCGATGCCTACAGAATCCGATCTAGAACTTGCCACGTTTGTTGAGGGCAGAATCAAAACCCTCAATTTATCTGTCATGTTGATCACACTGAGCATAGGTGAGTAACCAATATTACATACTAGTTCTGCACCATAAATAGTTGTGATGGTTTGTGTCTAATACATACCTCGACGTTCTGTAAATAATGTTATTCAGATAAAATTATGTTTCTACGGTTTACGCCAGCTTCTCTAGTGTTTGTGTAGATAGATGTCAGATGCTGTCGGTTTTGCTCGCACTTCTGTTGTACATTGTTTTTGAATTAATTTATTCATTGTCGCATACACATAGGTTGAGGTGTAAGGGTAAAACACCACAGTTGTAGGAACCGTATTTAGTGGTTTCGCATGAGTCCTGAATAAGCTCAATGTATATTTTGTGCTCGGATGTGTATATTAATAGTGGTTGCTATCCACATACCATGAAAACCAAATAAGCCCCGACTATCACAGTTTAAGTGTAGCCACAGTCTGAAAATACAATTATGGTACAACCAGGATTTGCAATCATAACACATCAGCAAATTAATTATGAGAATGTGTTGAATAAAAATATGTCGTTGGTATGTAATCATGTACGTAACTATATACATATTTTATTGTAATTACTATTACATAATTATTTCTTGCAAAACATGATTGAAACTAAATAGAACTGTTTTGACGAATAACCATTTGACATGCTTCAGATTGTGTACCAAAAATGTGTACCCTGATGAGACGGTTAGCAGACATCGGAAATAAGGCAAGTATTACGTACATACCTTGTTGTCTTCTGCAATTCAACGTCATAATGTAGTCTAGGACGTCACGATTTTATATTGCATGAGTGGAGTGTATGAGCTGGCGTCATTTTATAGGCGTCAAACAGTAAGGTAATATTTTGTTGAAAATAAAGAATGTATAATGTCACGTTGGAATTTAGCTTGACGGTGTTGACGTTCCTACAACGCTTGTGCACAAAATTAAGTGATTTAAATCGTGACCTTTTTAATTTGTGCGTGAAAGTTGAAAAAGCGGCTGATGACGTCATACGGTGGATGCTTCAAACAGGGTACATGTTGTCCAGTCCGGTTCTGATGTAAACGACTTAACAAACTTCTTCTTCTATGGGCCATGTCTGTCACAGGCGTTGGCGACCATGGCCCTCCAAACTGCACGATCGTAGTTTGTCCTTCTGTCTTTCCTGTTGTTATTATACGTTCTAACTTTTTCTTTCTCGTGACATGGCCTTTAAATCGTGCTTGTTGTGTTCTAACTTTGTTGATGATCTTTCTTTTTGATTTGGCTGTCCTAAGGATGACTTCATTGCTTTGCTTTGCAGTCCATGGCACTTGCAGCATTCTTCTTAAGAACCACATTTCAGTGGCTTCTATGTTTTTTTTGTGAACTTTTGGTTATTGTTCAGGATTCACATCCATATAGCAATATGGGCTCTATGTAGCATTGCAGTACACGTTTTCTCACTTTTATTGATATAGTTTTATTTGTTAAAATGTTTTTCATGTTGTGAAAAGCTGTTTTGGCATGAGCAATTCGTCTCATTGTTGTATCGACCGTCGGGTGTCATTAGTGATCCCAGATAGTTAAACGTTCGGACTACCATGTTGCATGTTGGAGTGTAATTTTTCTTTGAGATGACGTGATTTCTGTTTTCTTTTTGTTCAGGGACAGACCTTTTTTAAATCTCATGACATGATTGTAGGAAACACCTGGTTCCAACAACACCCAAGAAGACTTTGGACTTGGCAACGTCCAGGAGACCGCACACGAAATCAAATTGATTATATCCTGGTCAGTAAAAGATATAGAAATGCCCTACTGGTGGCAAAGACCTTTCCCGGGGCAGACTGCGATTCCGACCATGTGCCAGTGCCAGCCAAGTTCCGACTGAAACTGAAGAAAAGGAAAAGAGCAAAAAGGAACATAAAACTGGACATAAATATTCAAAAATCAGATTCAGCGATCAAAGAGAAGTTCAATGTAGCAGTACAAAACAGTTTCAATGTTCTGAATGACATTCAATATGTGGACGACCAATGGAAACAAATGAAGGAATCAGTCACACAGGCAGACCTGCCTACCATTCCGGATTGTCCGGAATCATTCCGGAAAGTCACCTCAAATTACGGTATTACGGCGAGGGATGAAAATATTACGGACTGTCACCATGTTCGCCAATCACTTCCGTGTTCCTCCAATTTAGCTTCCACTATATTCAATAGGTGGCAGCATATGTATGCAGCATGTTGTGACATGGTTTTTCATTCGCTGAGTCTGGTCGTAATCTAACCAATAGGAAACAGCGTAATGACAAATTCGCATTTCCGCGATCAAACAAAACGAAGTCACGCAGCACGAAATGATGGCTGACAGCGAAACGACGTCACCGCCAACCAAAAAGAAACGTGTAATGCAAAAATTTAGTGAGTGTTGTACTTGTAGTATTAGGCCAACTGACTGTACTAAGACTAAGTTAGTGTATTTATTAAGTTTAGTCTATCATTTACAGCCTATCATAGTCACTAGAGTCTAGACGATGTCGATGACTAGCGTAACGTAATGGTTTTGCCGTCCCTACCCCCCCCCCGTCTATCATTTACAGCCTATAATACAGGGATAGGCTTATATACTAGAGTTGAGTAGACTAGAGTATAGACGATGTCGATGACTTATTGACTAGCGTAATGGTTTTGCCGTCCCTAACCCCCCCCCCCCCCACCCCCGGTGACAATATCTGACACGGTTCTGAACAATTACTGACAGGAAGCCTATATTCCTGAAAATCAGTGCAAATGGGAAGATGGATTACTGACAGGAAGTTTTTGGGGTAGGCAGGTCTGCACAGGCTGCAGAAGAAACTATTCCTAGGCAGTGCAGAAAAGCAAAGAAAAATTGGATGACTGACGATATTCAAAAGTTGATGGACGAAAGGAGGAAAATTAAGCAAAATCGCGTTATCATGTGTAGCAATGAACAATAATATAACGGCCAAATTCTAGCGAAAGAGGAATGGCTTAATGAACAATGCAAAGAAATTGAACAGAAGCATAAGCACGACACAAAATCCATGCAAGGTAGAATAAGATAAATCACAGGGGAAAGAACATGCTCAGCTACAGGCTCATCTACAGGCTCAGCTACAGGTTGCCTGCAATCTAAAGGAAACATAATAATGGACAAAGGCAAAATACTCGAGAGATGGTCAGAATATATTGGTGAACTGTACGATGATGAAAGGGGTGAAAGACCTTCAATTAAGAAGAACTTTGATGGTCTTCCTATATTGAAGGATGAGGTTCGAAAAGCCATCAGATCAATGAAAAATGGAAAAGCTGCTGGACCAGATAATATTACCATTGAAATGATTGAGTGTTGATAGGAATTTGGTATTGATATAGTATCAGACTTCTTGAACAAAATATATGACAGTGGAAGAATCCCAACTGATTTATCCAGATCCTTTTTGTAGCAATGCCAAAGAAACCAGGCGCAATTGAATGTGAACTACACCGTACAATTAGTCTCGTGAGTCACTTCACCAAGATGTTGCTTAAAATTATTATGACCAGGATGAGAAACAAAATAAAGCCGGAAATTGCTGAAGAACAATGTGGATTTTTAGAAGATAAAGGTACAAGTAATGCAATATACATCCTATGAACACTGATTGAGAGAGCACTGTAAGTGCAGAAAGATATGTATGTATGTTTTATTGATTACACAAAGGCATTTGACAGAGTTCATCATGAAGAAATCATATAAATGCTGGGGAGTTTGAACATTGATGGGAAACATCTGAGAGTTGTGAGAAATCTGTACTGGGAACAAACAAGCAGCAATACGAATAGAAAATTACACCAGTAAATTTCAAGAAATAAAACGTGGTGTAAGACAAGGATGTGTCCTATCACCCGATCTCTTTTCACTATGCAGTGAGATCATCTTACGTACATTAGGAGACATGTCAGGTATTCAAGTAGGGGGATACAACATGAATCATTTACGATATGCAGACGACAAGGTACTGGTTGCTGAGAACGAAATAGATCTACAACAGATGCTAGATACAGTAATAAGGGAAAGTGAGAAAAAAGGTCTGTCCTTGAACAAAAAGAAAACAGAAATCATGGTCATCTCAAAGAAAAAAAAATTACTTAACAAACAAAGCGGATTTTTAAAGAATAGAAGTATCCATAACGGCACACCTGCGCGCAATAGTCGGCCTTTACTAGAAAACGATCTTTATTGCCTTTAACTTTTATTTGTTTTTTGCAAGATTCGTATAACATATACGGCAGATGTCCTTCATTATAAAATTAATACGTAAACCGCTCATTTACCCTTTGTATTTCACGTTTGTGAACTACTGAACGCGTCAGAATGCCACAGCGGCACCGCTATCGACAGTCTGATCTGTGCCAGTGCCGCGTGGACGCCAGTAGTGTAGTAGGCTGCACACATGCCCATGCAAACGGTCGGAAATGTCATCTTGGCGTGGATCCGGCGACGTGAAAAACCCATTTCATATTCAAAACAATTAATAAGTCACTTGGAAGAAAATATTGGCTACCTACATGTATATGATAATATGAAGTTGATTTCCAATGCGATCGAGTAGTTTGAACAAACCGATGCCATGTACAGCTCCTGCAGTGCGTCGTTTCGGAATGAAACTTGTGCAATGTCACGTTTAATTTCGGCATTGTACGGACATCTGGGTTTTATGTTAACCAAATATTTGCCTTTAATTCATTTCCAATTGAAGTTTAACCTGCTACTGTTTAAATGTAAACAGTCTACAGTGGAACCTCACTATTAAGGACACCCTCGGGACTGGACTGGACCTGAATAGCAAGGTGACCGTATTAGTAGGACTAATATCCTATAATTTACCGTTACAAAAATAATGTGGAATTGTCCCAGGGTGATCTTAATTGCAAGATGGCTTTATTATCGAGGTGACCATTAAACAAAGTTGTACTGTGTTACTAATCTGTGTAAATATGACCCCTATTGGGCATTGGTGATCCAAGGCATATCGATTTCATTTAGAGAGGGCTTCCTACAGCAAACCCTGACATATTACAAACTGGTATTGTGTATTTAGAATTGCTTATTTCTTTGTTTGAAATATAAATCGTCACACTTAGTAGCCATACATCCATTCATAATGATAGATGACGACGAATTTTAATTGCGTATCTTGATCATCATAAGCTAGAAATAAAATCATAACAAAGTGGGTGATCGGTGAAGGCTCAAATAATGCAAAACAGTATATATATATATATTTATGTATACATATATTTGTGTACACGCACGCACGCACCCCCACGCGCACACATGGTGCATGCACGTACATCCACGTGATTTTCCTTCAGGACATCGGCTTGCACATTGAAGTGAATTCAAGCCTTATTGGGAGTATTACATTGAAAACAAGGCCATTGTATGAACAACTGCGTCCGTTCTTTGTTCACTTGGCTGATGAGAATATGGGCACGGTTTCAATATCACAGCCGTATCGTGACTGGGTATCTGGTACGACCTTTATTTTCCACCTAATACAGTCATTATTATCCAGGAGCATTTATTAATATCTGACTCACCCAAAGGCCGTATTTATGTTAGTGTCTTAGAAGGGATTGTGGATAACTGGTAAGAAATCTTTGTTCTAGGAGCAGTTACAACATATTCACTGCCAGTATTTTGCCGCCACAAGTTCATAGGTGTTGTCGCACTGGACCTACCGTTGGATGATTTCACGATCTGCAACAGGAATAGGTTTGTTAAATCTTCACTGATGAACACAGTCGTCGTGTAAAACCAAACAGCATAATAATTGCAACACGCACATAAAGAATTGCATGCCGGGTTGCAAACTCGTAGAGTCACATGACCTTCTGCAGTGATAATGAATGTTGTAGTAAATCAAATAATGTAGTTATAATCATAAATGTAGTAGTAGTTTTTTTGGTACAAGCAGCTACTTTGTTTTGGTTGTTTGTTATTGTTGTTAGTTTTGGTAATTCATCATGGTACTTGCTATTGACAGTGTAAACACGTACTACTTCCTGGTAGACCGGAGAAACAGTATGACGATATTTCACCCAATGCTACCGCAAGCGGCGGAAGTTGGCAATTCCACAATCATGATCAATATCACTACACTAGAAAACGACGCTAACCGGAACGGTGTCATTGCTAGCATACTCAGGTATGACGGCGATGTCAATGCATGTATTAAGGTAGTATTCCATATACTACATGGAGCGGTCTTCTCTTAAAGGGATTCTTTGAGAATTTTAATCTCTGTAATGTACGCAATTATTAGGTAATCCTGTTAATATGATTATTTCATGTAATTCTATGCCTTTATGTCATTAGAATTGTTTTAGTAATCACTAATGACCCTGACAATATATCGAAAAAATAACTCTACGTGCGCGGAGTTTCTACTTTGGGCCCACCTTCACATTCCGTATAAGGCAAGCTCATGAATATTCGGGAATGTCCGTCAGACTTCGATTAGCTACGCCGAGTTAATAGATGCAAGAAATACGTCATCAACATGTGTGCATATGAATTAGCCACCGCCATGCGAATGAGTCGTGACCGATAAAATTACAAAAATGAAACGTGGACCAGCTGCTGTTTATGTCACAGATTCACTAAAGTAAAGAAGGAAAATATATGGAATAAACGGAGAATGAACATAGCAACAGTTCATGACAGACGGATTGATTAAAAAAAAAACACCACCTCTCCATGCACGAAGCCGCCGATCATGCCCGATGGCGACGCCGATATCATATTGAATGATTGGCGTTGTTTTTGTTGGAATATAAAAACTATGGTACTATCGTGTTCATTTTTCACTAGGTACATCTGGCTATACATTTTGAAGTGAAGCTTTAATGAAACGTTTAGATAACAGAAACTTACTGAAGCCGAGAAACATTCAATAATGAAACCATTTAATTTGCACCATAAATCCAGCTGCTATTTCCATAAGCAGTATAAATACATATCACATCACTGACGCAATTTATGGTATTAAAATAGGTTAGGTGGTTTTGTACTTTCCTATCTACGTAAGCTTTACTTTTACTAGTTTTAGTTTGAAAAATGTAGATCTATAAAGAGCATAACATTATTGTCGACAAAATATTAAAATATATTGCATCAGTGTAAAAACTTATTTTATTTTGTACTGGGAGTGCAATAATTATTTGTTCTGTCCATTTAGAGTAAAAGATATTGAATTTGTTTCTGTCGAACTCCCGTTTCGATAACAAATAAAATGACCATTGTATGATGGAAATAAAGTTATAAAATTACAAAACTTTAAAAGTAACACATATTCTAAAACACTGTTTTCCGTCATCATTGGTGTATTTAGTTCAAGAAGATCCCCAAGACATTTTGAATGTTGTGGAACATTTATATTTTATGAATTTTCAAAATTATTGTAAAGCAACTTTGTCAACACCTTTTTATACACTATTCCCAGTATAATTCACTTAACACAAACTTGTTTCAACAAATTTTGAAAAATATGCTGTAGAACACAATCCAAACATGATGAGCATAAGAAAGCATGAATGTTATTATGTACTCCTACTTTTCAACATAATGACGGGTTGATGTGCATTTGGATGCACATATCGATCGATTGCACAAATCCATTTGAAACGTAGTGATGTACATACTCCCAGCAGCCACACGGAATTAATGAGGCAGAACAAAGTCAGACATCTTCTTCACTACTGTGTCAGTTAACATATTGTCCTATTAGTAGCACTGCTATGCATTTTGATACACAACGCTATCAGATGCACACATCCATTTGAAACTCGAAATGAGGCACAACTTCCCAGAACAGAATGGGGCAGAACAAAGTCAGACATCATCTTATGTCAGGTGACCCATTGTTCAATTAATGGCAGAGTTAAGTAGAGCTCTTCAATTTCCTCTTTCTATCAGTTCAGCTATTTCCAATGTTCCTGCAAATAAACAAAGTTGAATTTATGAAACTGAGCCTAAATATGAGTTAACTACCTCAACACTGTGCAGATTAATTCAGTTTATATATTGGATTATGGGACTTACCATCAAGTGTACAGCTGGCTAAATGGAAAAGAAATACAAGAGAACCATGTTATGCTGATTCAGTCAGACTAAAATCCCAATCCATTACTTTAGCCAACTTTTAATTTGCTTCTACATAGTTACCTGTATGCATTGGTCATATACAGTGCACTCCAGATAATTTGAACTCATATAATTGAATTTTTGCTAAATTAAATCAATCTTTTCCTCGGTCCAGGGCAAAGGTCCCAATAAGGGGACCTTCTGATAACTTTCTAGTTATCAGAAATTCCACTTATCAGTATTGTCATGGGTCCCTGGAAGTTAGACCTTGTCCAGAGTGCACTGTATATTTTCCTTTATTCTTGCTCAAATAATTAATTTTGTATATAATTATACATATGGGCCATTCTCATAAAAAGTGTACAATAACTAAAGTAACATGTCAAAAATACATGTTTAATTTGTTTTTAGCGAATACTGTTATTATCAAATGTGCTATTCACATGAAGCAGCGCAATATGATCTGATGTATTATTGGATAAAAATGGATAAAAACTTACGTATACTAGAGTGCAGATCTGCTGGTGTCTAAAATTCGTGCATCGCAAAATTTCGTGGCAACATGGTATTGTGTATTACAAACTTAAAATGTTTACATTGAATGATGACATGCCAGCCAGGTTTACTGGCAATCGTAGCCATATCATTAAAACAGTCTGTGAACGTACGAATCTCACATTGTTATGTTTCGGTTCAAATAAGTGGGGAAACGGGGACTTTTAAAAAACGGCTGACTGGAACTTGGAAAGGCAAGACCCGTAGACACACGTACCCAAATCCCAGATTTAGGCAAACAAATTACATCCACGACCAGGTTAATCATCTTGCTATGCCTATGGTTGCATATACTTATATTTTAGCGTGCATTTTCGTTCACTGCATGTAAAATATTGAACAATGCAGTTTTATTAACTAGAAAGACGAGACCTTTGCCAAAGGCTATGTTAGTTATTGTAGTTGAGGCTCGACAGACTCAGTGACAGTCCCAGCGGCATCTGACACCGATTGCAGCCGTCCGCGTCAGCGGACGTTATAATTGTATTGTATTTAATCGAAATGTTACTCGGCTGACGGCATTGGGATGCAGGGTAACTAAACAGTGCATACGCTTCCCACACTTATAAAAATGGCTGTCAATATGCATATGTCTACAAATTGCTTATTTACAATGCCATAGTTTGAATCAATTCACCTCGGAAACTAACATGTCAACTATGTGTGTGACGTCAACGGTCTTCGTGTGGTTCACTGCGCGTGCATGAATATTCATTATACGCGAGCTGCAGAATTAATCATCCACGTGGCAGCAAGCTCAAAATGATTCGTGTAAACACAACTGTTTATCTGTTTTTTGCGCAGATAACACCCAAATTATGCATAAATATGCAAGACATAAGTAGCAGAGAAAGTACTTATGGGAAATTAATACGTTTTGATACGGTACACCTCGAATGCATATTAGCTTACAAAGAATCCCTTTAATGTCCACTAGGTAGTATATTCGCTGGTTTACCGCATCCGCATGCCCTTTCCGTACATGTGGAATCATCGCTTTACACACGCACGAAATATGCTATATTCGCCTTTGACGTTCCCGAATGCGCCTGATGATTTTGGTGCGTAAGAAGTTCATTATTAAGTTTCTAGATTCCTAAATGTCAGTATGTTCACCACTGCGTACGTAAGCGAATTGAGAGCACAGTGCGATGATACAGAATAGAGTTCACAACTTTGAATTTGCTAAAAAATTATTACGTGTGTTGTCCATCAATAAAAAATGGTACATCTTGGTACATCTTGGAACTGCATGCCTTATATTATGTATTGTGCACAAGTATGGGGTAACACATATGCATTAAATGTCGTATGTTTAGTTATGTTACAAAAAAAACTATTCGGTTACAATGTCGAGCCAAAAGACCGGACCATACAAATATGCTATTTTATAATCTGCACATTCTGAAATTACCAGACTTAGTTGAATTAAAAATAGATGTTATTACGTTTAAGGCATTTCACAATTTGTTACCAAGGAATGTAAACAAATTCAGAATATATGAATCAGTTTATTCAACCTGTCACAAATGTAAGTTTAAACAACATTATGCACGTACCAGTCAAAAATGTATGTGTATTTCTATCAAAGGGACAAACCTTTGGAATTCCCTTGACAGTTCACTAATTACTTGTAAGAATGCTCATATATTCAAAACGTATTATACAGCTAAATTATTGAATAGTTATGTGTTAAAGTCTTAAGTAATTCTTGTAAAAATAGTCACATCAACAAGGTAAATAACATGAATGTTAACTAGAATGTTAAAAAAATGAGATACGTTAAAGTTATTCAGTTCAGTAAAAAAATATTTTAATAGGTGTAGTTTGCAGATTTCATCTACTACGATCGTACATGAAATTTGTGTTGTTGCATTTAGAATTTATTTTTCTTATTTTGCACTTTGTCTTTTTCTAAAATTATTATGTAATCATAAGCTAGTCATTGCAATGGGTAACCTTTATAAGCATTGCACTTTTTTACACTTTTATCAACAAATTATATTAATCAATGTTATGTATTGTACTTGTGATGTTGTTATTGTTGTTGAAATAAATTCCTTCATTCAGCCGTAATATTACTCAACGGGTAGCGGAGTAGCTTAAATAATCTGACATGGCCTGTCTGATTATTTATGCTACTCTGCTACCGTCTTGCTGTACCATACATTTCCCGAAGGTAACATTTGATACAAATAATGTTTGTCACAATGCAATGTTTTAATGGTTGGGTTAATTCTTCAGGAAGTTCGCCCAAATATATATATATTATATATATACATATATAATATATAGATATACATAAGCACTTTAAAATTCAATTTATCATCTAATATTACTGTTATTACATTTACATATATGTTCTATTAATTACAGCAACGTAACCAACACATTACACGTGAGATCATTGTTGATAATAGTTATTTTTGGGACGACGGCGACTAGTTTACTTAATCATTATCTTACATTTAAATAATTAAAACAAACTGGTTACAGCCTTAATTGGCTCCGCTGTTAACCCGGAATTGTATTTCATTTTGTCGATTGTTTTACCCATTGTTTCTGTTTGTATGTATGATTTATACAATTCCAAATAAAGCCTACCTACCTACCACACACACACACACACGCACGCACGCACGCACACACGCACATCACGCAGAGCAGAACATAATATCATCACGTTGTTATAGCACTGTCTACCTTGCTGCCTTCTTTGGCTTAACTAATAATGTATAGATAAATGTTTTCGTGTTTCACCAGAGGCGAGAACGGACAGAAAGAGATAACGACGCGTCGCTTTGTTTCGTTCGGGGAATCGTATATCGACGGAGTGGAAGAGATGACGATGAACGCTACATACTTGTGGCAGCCGGTCTATTGGTTACGAATCTCTTTCATGTGCTATGCGTGTGCTTATTCTTTGAACAATCACTCGATCACATTCAAATAATGTTCACTGCAAGTTAATTAATACCAGACTGTGATAACAGTATACACTGTAAACATTGAAACGTTGAGCGTAAATTCCGAAAACCACGGCAAAGATAGTACACCCTTCCATACAAAATTTGGTGGCGACTGTTGGATCGAAGGAGGTGGGAAATGATTAACAAGCAGGCACATAACACAACGATGAATTACACATTTTTACACATATGCACGCACACATATACGCGCGCGCACACACACACTGAAGTTAGTGGCAAAGTTTGAGTAGATATTATGTATGCAAAACCAGCATAAATTAGGATAAATTCAGATACGATAGTTGACATAGTTACATATCACTTTGCAGTAATGCTAACAGTAATTATATGCAACAAATATGCCTAAACCTAAGATCTTACAGCTAGCATGTTAACCAATGGTCCAGTGTGTCCTGACCCAGGTTGCGGGGCGTGTTAATGGACATGGTGTATTGTTTAATTAAATTGTTTGTAAAACAGTATTTCACACAATTGAATTTTTTTTTATAAAAACAGGATTTCATATAACAAAATACGTAAATGACTGCCCTGTTAAGATAAATTTAATTCCTTATACGCGTTGTGTTGACTGTAAAAATCGTTACTGGTGAGAGATGTTCTCATCATGATAGGATAAATTCGAGTACATTTCTGCCAAGAAATTTGTGGTGTTTATCACCGTCGCTTTGGTTGCCTGTAACTGGATCCTCTCCGCGTTTGTCACCAGATTCAAGACATGGAGTATTCAATTTGCCTGGTACTCGGAGGACGCGATGACGCCGAAGACATACAGTATCGCCAGATGAGCCCGTTTGACATGGAGTATACATATCATAACTTCATCAAAACCAATATCACAAAATGTTCTTACAGCTTTAGAGTTGCTACTTCGGGTTTGTGATGTTTTATATGTCTGGTAATTTGTGTTTTGTTTGTAAATAATGTAAACGCTAATATTACATGACGTCTTTAGATTGTGTTTAGGCGAGCGGCAAATCTCCAAAAGTGCTTTATTTTAGGAGTTTAAATGCCCCCCTACACACACCCAAATGTTATATCATTAGAAAGCCCTACATCTCCCCGTCACGAATAGGCCTGTCGTAGAGTTGCCAAGTGGTGTGGTAAGCGTGAATCCAATGTCAAACAACGTCACCATCAAACGATCAATTTTAGAAATTGGGCTCTTCCGAAAACTTCTTAATATTACAATGGCTATCTAGCTATTTTATTTAACTAGAAAATGGCCAAGTCATATATTGTTGGAAAGCGTGTAGTCGCACCTTCAAAACATTGTACGATATGATGCTGTATCATGGGATGATAAGAATGACGACAATGTCAAACAAGGTCACCCATCAAATGACGAATATTCGAAAGTTTACAATGCCGCGAACATCATAAAGTTACACTGATTGTGTTTCTACTTCACGACTACGGACAAGTCATATACTGTATGAAAGGAAAATTTTTCCCCGTTAAAATGCGGTTTGACATGGCGCTGTGAGGTGAAGCAATTTGTGTGGAGCGGAGTACAAACAGGGTTACTGTCAATTGTTGAATGTTAGAAATTGCGCTATTCCGAAAACGTTGCACAATTTCATTGGTTGCATATATCTACGTCACCTACATACTCATGGCCAAGTCATATACCACTGGAAAGCATCATTTCTCGGCGTGAAAAGGAGGTATAAAGTCGAACCATCGAGTGATAATATTCAAAATTACGCTATTCCGTAAACAGTATGCAATTACAATGTTTGTCTATCTATTTGCCAATGTACACAAGGCAACATCATATACCATTGGAAAACGTATTGTATCCCCGTCAAAATGAGGTATTACATGGGACTGTTTAACAGAGCTACACTTATGTGAAGCGGACGTTGAACGGTCAACATCGATGTAGTTACCATTTATGTTTTTACAACACCTTAAAAATCGAGCAATTTTCTTTTTGTTTTGTATCTGCAAAAATATTCAATCATCACAAAGGATTGCACATTGGTGAGTCAATTTGCTGAGGCTACTACAAACATTCTACCCACCTTTACTTTCTATTCACTGTCATCGTCGTCGTCGTCACGTAGGACGTCTTGGTCGCCAGTCGAACGTGGGTTTCCACAATTTTTAGTCCCATGACATGTGCACAGCTCTGTGCAACACAAACTGTTCTGACTGCATGAACAATTGATTGTGCAGCAACTTCTACTTGAGCAGGAACAGATGAGTCCTTCCAGGAGCTCTGACGCCATTGGACCTTTGAAGAAGACAGGTACAAGTTTGCCATTCTTCCTCACCCATTCATGCTGCAGTGGGGACCCAGTATCTGGCTTGGCTACATGTGAAGACATCTAAGTCTTCGTTTGCCACTGTGCCCGCCTTGCATGTTCCTCGAAACTTGCTTCACATGGAGGAAGCTTCGCCAACTACCTGTCCTTCTTGTTGATAAGTCTTAGCCGCAAACGGTTGAGTTTGATGTGTGCACTCTTCTCGGTGTCCCTTAGGTTGTACAACACAGCTGTGCATGCCCGCGCTGCTGATAGTGCAGCCTCTTTATCGCTGTTTCCTACGTCGGCAAGATTCATGAAGTGGCCTGCCCCCTTCTGCATAACAACGTTCAAAACAGTTTTTTATCCAATTCCAAACAGGGAGGAAACTGAGTCACACTGTTAATGAATGCATGGCGGGAAGTATGTTGCAGAACTGCGGACCGAGTGCAGTACAAATCGAATGCACAGGTACAAATTAGCGCTTGTCTGTGTTGCTAGTGATGGTGCCAGTTTCAATCCACATGTTGACTGTATTCGCCATTTTGGGAACGTAGCATGCAGCAAGCACTAAGACATCTGTGTCTGGTGACAAAATTATTACGGTTCCTAGAACACCGCATGCTCCGAAGTCTGAAGCAGTAAAACCAGCATGCAGAAGCATCCTGGTGTCAGCTTCTTCTTGTGTACTAGCAAAGTGTCTGTCTTCTTCTACACCTCGACTACTGGTGGATTTCACTACCTCACCATCTGCGAAGCCTCCAACAACCAGGAGTGTACACGTTGTGTGTGCTTCCAGCCACTGGGTTGATGCATACAGACCACATATTCACAAAGAAAGTTCACTAGTGATTGCTTGTTGCTTGCAAGCAGATGTTGATCCTGCGCGGCGGTCCTTTTCAGCAGTTTTCACAGAGTCATCGTCATCATATCTATCACACGCTTCCACAACTGTGTCAGCTCTCTGAAATCCTGTCAGAAGTTTCCTGAAGTATGCTACCGCTAATACATCAAATGAATTTAATTGGTCCCTCGCTATCATTTGAATGACGTCCATAGCATCCCTAATATACACTGTGGTTGCAGTGGTGCTTCGTGGTAGTTCAGGTACTCTCTCGCCTTGAGCTTCTAGTTGATGGCCCAGTTCCGCTTTGTTACTTTTCCGCATTGTACCATCAGCATGAAAAATGGCCATCGGCACTGGTCCTATCGGATAGCCGAGAACGGTGGCCATAGATACATCATCTCTGCACCTCGCTAACGACAGGACTCTGCGGAACACAATCTCTGGACTAATAGCTGCTGTTACAAAGCCTCCCTTGCCACACTTCAACTTGGTTTTTTTCGCCATGTTATCAGGCCTGACTTACTGATGGGGCTGTAGAAGCTGCATGTTTCACCTGATTCAAGTGCGCCATGCACACATCTCCAGCTTCTCCTCACCAGCACCTACGATGACGAGGAGCGAATTTTGCACATCCAGTGTTGTATGCAGCCCCGTAGATAAGTTGGTGAGTGCATCTGGGTGAAATTCAGGCTCGAACGGATTGGTCACGTTGTTAACAACATGCTTGGTCAGAGTTCACATGCTCGTCATCCCTTTTTAGTGTGGATGCCAGTACTTCTTTGTGATCCTTGTCTTCAGTACTTGTGGACAAACCACTCCCTCCTCGCATTACTTTAGCATATTCACTCATGAGTGCCTCGTCAATGTCCACCTGATGAGTGCTGGCGTCTCTCTAGTCAGTCCGACTATACCACTACTTCCCTTTGCATCTCTGATGACTGTATTCTCGGAGCCCATGTCGTTCGAGATCCCATTGAAACTATATTTTAAATCAAACTGTAGAATGCAGTGTCACAAGGACACTGTTTTATAACTGTTGACGACGGTGCCTTTGATTTAAGATTTGTTTTACTCAGGTAGGATGAAAGACATGAGTGGTACACGGCATCCTTAGCTATCAAGTCCTCCGACGATATTGTGCGCATAATTTCTTCGTCTCCTCTTTGACATGCAACCTTTTTCAGGTTAGTTGCCCGTTCAAATGTTTCAATTTTATGCAACCTTTTGTCTTTCCTGTGTGACTTCTTCGAACACACAATATAGACAGACCAATATGTCGAACCAGTGCTCTTTTTCGTTGCCATACTAGGCATACATGATACTGATTGTTGAGAATCAGTGTCATTTGGTATTTCTGTTTCGTGTGGATTTCGAAAATTCATCATTTGACGGTGACCTTGTTCAACCTTGGCTCCACACTTACAGCACCAGTTGATAGCTCCGTGTCATACCACATTTTGACGAAGATACAATAAGGTTTACAATGGTATATGAAGAGGCATTATGCACGTAGGCAAATAGATACGCAACCATTATAAACCTAGGCCTACAACGATTGTGGAATGGTGCAATTTTGAACAGTCATCATTTGGTTGTGACCTTGTTTGACATTCACTACACACACAATGCTCTATTTAATAGCCATACGTTATACCTCGTTGTAACGGGAAGACAGTAAGCTCTCCAACGGTATATGAGATGTACACCAGTATGTAGGTAACGTAGCTCCATAACCATTAAGATGTTGTCAAGCTTGTGGGATGGCGCAATTTCTAACATTCATCAATTGACGGTGACCCTGTTTGAACGCCGCTCCACAGAAACTGCTTCATCTCACAGCGCCATATCACACAGCATTTTGACGGGGAGAAATTGTCCTTTCATACAGTATATGACTTGTCCGTAGTCGTGAAGTAGAAACACAGTCGGTGTAACTTTATGATGTTCGCGGCATTGTAAACTTTCGAATATTCGTCATTTGATGGTGACCTTGGTTGACCGTGTCGTCACTCTTACCAATCCTGGATACAACACCATATCGTACAGTGTCTTAAAGGTGAGACAATAGGCGTTCCAAGAATATATGACATGGCTATTTTCTATTTAAATAAAGTAACTAGATAGCCATTATAATATTAAGAACTTTTCGGAAGCGGCGAATTGATAAAATTGATGGTGACCTTGTTTGACCTTGGATTCACGCTTACTGCACCACTTAGCAACTATACGAAGGCATAGCTATGACGGGGAGATGCAGGGCTTTCCAATGATATAACATTTGCGTGTGTGTATGGGGGGGGGGGCATTTAAATCGGTCTGTTATGTGATTCTTCCGCTCGCCTACTTATGTTGCTAACTAACTAACATGTCTATAGATTTAACAAGATTTAGCAAGATTGCAGTCCAGAGCAGTTTTACCTAATATACATATGTATTCTTTGTTCACATTACCATGTCCTATGTGGATGCATTTACACTTCCCAAAACTGAATAACATTTGCCATTTTTCAGACCATTTGACCAATTTGGTTATCCTGTAAAGTATGTTTATCTGCTTCTGTTTTAACTGTTCTGAACATTTTTGTATCGTCTGCGATTTCCAGCACTCTGCTTGGTACATCATCATCCAAATTAGTTATATATATATATATATATCAAAAATAATATAGGTCCCAACACCGACTCCTGTGGCACTCCACTCAAAACTGGTTTCCAGTTTGAAATTTCCCCCTCTGCTAATACTCTCTATATCTGTCTGTCAGCCATGTTTGTATCCAACTGATCACACCATCCCCTATGCCATGGGCTTTTAGTTTAAGTAACAATCTTTGATGTGGCACTTTATCAAATGCATTCTGAAAATCTATGTAGACAACATCCACTGGTGACCCATCGTCTATCCACTTTGTAATTTCTTCTAAAAAACATAAGAGATTGGTTAGATAAGACCTAGTTTAAGAAACCATGTTGAGATTCATTTATTAATTTGTGTTTTACGACGAATTCCACCATGTGTTGACATTGGACCAGGCCGTCTTACCATTGGACCAAGTAAATTAGTGGTAGTAATGAGTAGTTTGGCAAAATATTATTTAATGTTATGAAACTATCCAGAATCAAATTTAAGCATGCAATCTGCAATTGTAAAAGGGGTAAAGAAACTGTAATTGCTGTTAGCATTGCAGAAAGGTGCGTCCAAAAGACCATCGAACATCTGTAAGGAAATTCAGAATCATACGAATTAAAACTCCCAACGAACATTAATGGTATACATGGTGATGTAGACATTGGGTCAATATGGAAGCACCACTATGAATAATATTATATTTTTAATGATGTGAAGTATAGCCGACATTATAAAGTTCACTTTGATTACGTCACTGGCAATAATGGAACAATTGTTGATGCTGTTGTGAATGTTAGTAATTGATTATTATGCAATAAGTTACCAAGTCTGGCTGGTATTACTGCGTCCTCTACTGTGGTGCTTGGTTATATAACCTACCAAAAGCAATTTCAGAGTGTGTTATTATATTTTAAGAGTATACAGCAATGAGTTCATTAGCAAATTTGCATCGGTCCTATGAGGATCTACCTACTTGGATTTCTTCTAAGTGGGCAACGTTAAGCAAAGTGGAAAGTTATTCCCTTTACTTCTTAACCTTTATATGGTGGACAATTTGAGTGTACAACTGCACAAACAACCTATTGGCTGTAGTCTTGGTAATACGTTTGTTAATCACCTATTTTACCCTGATGGCTTCCTGTTTGCTCCTCACAAGGACTACAAGCTTTATTCAATACATTCTGTTACTCCTATGGGTGTGAACACGACGTTCAATATAATGCAGGTAAATTCCTGATCATGTACTATGATTCTAGCAACTAAAATTTTACCAAGGAAATGACATTAGGAGGAAAGAAGTTAAAATTCACCACCTCTTGTAAATGCCTTGGGCATGTTATATGAATAATTACTTATCGGACGAGGCTGACATTCAAGCCAAAGTGTGACTTTTGTATGCCAAGAGTACCATGTTACGGAAAAACATTCATTTTTGCTCAATTGCCATAAAGAATTAGCTGTTTACTACATATTTTAGTAATATTTGCTACGGGTAATCTGCAGAAAAGCTAATGTTTCAGCAATTTATTGTTGCCTATAACAATTCATATAGAATATTAAAATAATCTGCCTATGAGACGTAGCGCTAGCCACAAATATAATCATGTAAAGGTATTATCAGAACGGCTGTTTTAGTTTAATGACAATGATCAACATGTGCATGAATACCATTATTAAGAACATTGTTTCCAGCGACATTTTGCGGCATCAGTGGATCCTGGCTTTACATATGTTTTTAATATATTGTTTTTTATCCATGTATTTATTTTATATGGATATACTGTTTTTATCGACGCATTGCCTGAATAAAAACATTCTAATTATTACTACATATCAGCTGTATTATGACCTGTCGAGCTGTTTATTCGATTCGTTGTTTCCATGTCATGCAAGACGAGGCGATATTCCGGGATGATTTCTAACAGCGTATGACCGTGGAAAATGGCGTGCTTGCGTGTGTGTATGTGTGCGTGCGTGCGTGTACGTAAGAGCGTGTGTATTCGCGTGCGAGTGTGCGTACATGTGTGTAACCTTGAAAAATCGTATGCGTGTGTGTGTTCGCGCGTGCGTTCGTGTGTGTATATATGTATGTGTATGCTGTCTGTATATGTTTGAATGTCTGTGTATTTGCGCGCGCACATGCTTGTTGTGTGTGTATGTGTGCGCGTGTATGTGCGTGCGTGCGTGCGTGTGAGTAGAAAATTGTGTATGTGAATGACCGTGGAAAATCAGATATCGAAGCATGTAGTCCCTGAAGTCCGATTAGGAAACTGGGCACCCTCATGTGTATGTTCGACAGTAAGCCTGCCCTGCAGTGTGAAGCTGTCGGGGTTGATAATGTACCAGCCTGAACTGTTGCAGAGCACTCGGCAGTGAAGTTTCCCTCGGAGGCATTCCTCAATCCCGCCAACTACTTGATGACGAAAGAGACAACGGAGCGTATCGGCTGGTATGACAGCATCATGAAGAATCGCCGACCCAACGATATTTTCAAGGTATTTATTTGGTGTTTGAAAGTCACGCATGCACACACACACAAACACACACACACACACACACACACACACGCACGCACACACACACACACACACCACACACGAGATATAGAGAGTAACGTGTCCCTGTGTGAAATATCCAACATAATGTTCACATAACAAACAATAATGCAATGTTACATGTTCAGGTGAAAGCAAACCATCTACACACTAGAAGGGACCCTTAATTATGACACCACAATGCCGCTCAACCAATCAGGCTATAAATTGTTCGTGTGTACGGTCCTAAACTGCAAGTCATTTCCATATGCAGCGTGGTGTGCAGATCGCCGTGAAGATCACTTCTAGCATCGAACACAAGTGGAAATCGAATGCAAAAGACGACACTCTATACGCTGTTTGGCAGATTGTTGCAGTGTCCGACAAATTTTTGCGTGTCTATCCAGGAGTGCGTGTAAATAAGGCATTTTTGGTGAACGACCGGATTTGGTAGGTCTGCACAATGCCGGTAACACATAGTCTGGGACACTAACCTTAATAAAGTAAATTAATTAAATTATTTTAGACATCGCTAACGAAGATTCGTTGTTCTCGTGTTTCGAATATTCTTGTTGCCACAAAAAGACCACACTGTATTTTGTCGTAGCCATGCGTAGCCATGTAATTTACCATGTCACCGTTTTCACCCATGCTCAAATGAAAATACGTGTACTACAATTAACCAAGATAAACTAACAGACCGTGTTCACACTTCATCACCAGTTAGTTGTCACATCACATTTTGCCTTTCAGCTACGTTTCAGTTACGCATCACAAGTTACTGTTTTAACTCTGCTCGACTCTTGTAGGTTTAGATCAGCGATGGGACTGCAAAACCGTATTGTGATGGGCAGGCCTAATCTGGATTTATTGGGGACCGGCTTTGTCATATCTGTTTCTCAAGCTGTCACTGTGCCAATCACCAGGTATGTATTGCATACGCCTCCGGTTATACGGTTATTGGATAATTAACCAATTCTATTGTTATAAAAAAGGTACAGTGAACACAAAAAGAAATTCAAAATTATGGTGGTCAGAAAGTGTAAACAATAAATCTAGAAAAGACTAGAGTTAATAGCAGAGGTCAAGGGAGAAAATGGCAGAAGAGCGTGAGAGATAGAAGAAGAAGAAGAAAAAGAAGAATTTGTTTTATTTGACCCAGACATTTCAAATAATTCATACAATACATCCATGTCAAAAAATATTAAACATTGCATAATGTATGATAAATAACGAAAAGTAGGGTCAGGAGACTACTCTAAGACTATGGTAGTCGCTATCGAGGAGCCACCTTTTGTAATAAAACTTTAACTGAATCAATACATCACCTAATCAAATTCCTCCAGAATAAGAAGAAGAAGAAAAAACAATAATATGTATGCATGTGTGTAGTGTGAGCAATCTTACATGCTTATTGAGTTTGTCATTTAGGCACTGTTTTGTACTGTATCAAGTTGACAGGTGGTTGTCGGTTCTTAATTTTGCATACATATATAGCAGTTTTGCCTGGTGCATGTTACTTGATAGTTTTGTAAAAAATAAAGTTTACCATACTTGGCAAATCCTTGTGATATATATATTAATATATTAATAATCCTCCTAGTCGTCGATAATGTCGAAACATGTTCGTGGTCCAGAACACGTCCACCACAAGAGGGGAGGAGGAGGAAGAGATATTAGCTTGCCCAAAAACAATGGAACCAACATAACCATAATCGGTTAATAAAAACCATAATTTATCAGGTATTGTCAACAGCAATACATGAATGCATGCCTACGTAATATTATGGTTTCATTTATATCAATACACTATGTAATTAAGCAACAACACGCAATAAGATGAAGTACAGCTCATGGGAAAGCCTATGTAAAACGTTGGGCAGAAAAGTGTCAAGCAGAGGAGGAACAACAATGTCGACAACATGAAATGATTGGAAAGAACTTGCGTTCGTCATCTTAACACACTAAGAAAAACACCAGCAAGTAATACAATTAAAAACGTAACAGTTCCGTTGCTTATTGAATTCAGAATGTTTTACACAACAAACAACGTGAGTAGTGTTCTACAAACATCACACAGGTTTTCACGGAAGTAAACTCGAATCCTTCATTGACTTCAAAAATATCTTGTACAATAAGAGTGCACGACATGGATTGTTCATTACAGTATATAGCAAACACATTTTGGTGTACGTACTACCTAAACCTAAAGAATAACATAGAAAGGTTGGCATTGCGATAATGTTCTGAAAAAAGGCTGACTAGTTGCATGAAACCTCATAAGATCATAAAATTCTTTATATATACAGACTAACCAGTTAATAGAAAGTTGCCGAGTGCTAGAAACAACTAGAACGACTGTCTTATGGTCATTCCATATCAAATGATTGAATTCTATTCATATATTGTCAATATTATCTAAGATAATACTTGGTCAAAAACATAGGGCAAAATTGTTTAAGCGAAAACTGTATGTGGGAAGAATTGATTTAGCAGATGTCATTCCACCTTCGTAATGTAAAAATGTATCAACATTTTAGTAGGCAAAGCATGGTGGAGGTCACGGGCATAATTGTGATTGCGACATAGCCCTAGGCAAATAGTGCATGACGTACTGGATTTGTTAATTAACACTTCTAACAAATAGTAACGGTTGACTACTATTAATTAACATCTACTTTCAGACAGTCGGGCGAGCCAAAACAGATGGATGCAGTATTCGGAGTGATGAACATCGACTTAGCCGTGGAGTCGGTATATTCCACGCTCATCCGCGTGTATCCGGCATGTAAGCGCCAGACTATCGTGTAAGATCCCATAACATATTATATGCCGTTTATTGGAACCACAGCATACATTACGCCATCTCGTTGTATGTCCCCAGAACGCTTCACAAATTTATGTATCCGTCACCTGCCCCCTGTGGCTTAGCAACAGATTCCGTCTTCTAGGAGCTACATACAATCATGTGACCAACCAGTACGTGCATTCAACAACACTACTCACGCGGCTATGCAACTTGGTAGACCAGTATATGAAACATTACTAAAAATGTATGTTTTGTGACATAATGTCGTGATCTCATCGGGATTGCAGGTGCAGTTTAATCGATCGATCAGGATATATTATCTCTCACAAACAGTTCGAGGAGCCCGTGAGAAGTAAGAGACATATACCTTTGCTAACTGGTATCCACATTACGCGAATGGTATGTGTACCGTGAATCTATCTGCAAACACATGTTGTTTCATTATGATGCAACAGGTTAAGTTAGTTAAGTCAGCCAAGTTAGATTATACAATACAAACATGGATGCAGTTACAAACAAATTGTACGGAGGTAATGCAAAAAGCGAAGGTACGACAGTAACATAACTCTTGAACCTGATTTAGCAAAAAGAACATGACATGACGATATCAATGGAGTATCATTATTCGTCTGCGCCTATGTGGCTGCACGTATAGATGCTATCTGGATATATTGCGTATTTTACCAGTTTTAGCCAATCTACAGCACTCAAGTTTGTATATATGTATATTTTATGAATACACCAAGAGGACATTGGACTAAGTGGTTTTATCAAGTATTTATATGACTTTTTACTATTTTAACCGACTTACATTTTACATTTGCGATTGCACCTGTGTGACAATATATAGCTGGACTCGATCACGCGCACCTAGATCGAGTAGAACTTGAAAACATCCTACCATCAGTCCCTTTCCACGAGTTACCATTCCTGCCGTTTTCGGTCTTGTCTACATCTGTAATGTTGCGCACACCCATTCACTTCTCCGTCGTTGTCTGGTAGAACTAAAGAAAGAACGTCTCGTGATGACGCCATTACCGTTACGTCAACCAACGCTCAATCACCAAGTAGCACATACGTAAAACGCGCCAAACCCAATCTGCGTCAAATCACGTCCAATTATAAGTTATAAATTCAATTACTATTATAGTTCACCACAAGGCACAATGTATGAAAACAACACCTTCGTCTTTTCGGAGCTTTTTTTCGAAGACACAATTTTGTTACTTCCACGTCACTACAGTTCACTTAATTATATGCAATTTAATAATATTTAACTAACTAATTGTAACTACAGTCATCATGTTCACGTCTGAATGCGGACTGAAAGATTTTAATAAAAGTCCGCTATCATGACATCTTAGCAAGAGCGCAGTAAATTGACAAGTGAGCACCGAGCTGTGACGTCGATTATGTCGCGCCATGTTCCTAGTTTTAATGAACGTACATGCGAATAGCTCGACTCATTTAATCGTTTGTCGAATTCCCTTCGATTCAGAAGCAGAGCTACACTTTTGAACACATAAATAACTATTGTAATACTATACCATGCATCATGCGGTAATAATAATTTTACAAGTCATAGCGAAAAAGCTAATTTTGTAATTACATAAGTTGTAAACTGCTGTACTGCTAATGGGTGTATGGTTATTAATTTACCACAATATACATAAAATAACTTACATAAATGAAAGGGGCACAATCAACTGAGAACACATCATTACAAATGCAACCAAATGGGTTGGCCGCTATATATGAGTTTATTGTGAGTCGTAATCTAGACTAGTATTTCCAGTTCGACGACTGGCAACTGGGAAACAATACAAACTTGTGACATGAGCCTTTCTATGAAAATGGCGCTGTCCATATAACTTAATTGTTGTGTATGCAACAAACAGCTATTCCAGTAAACTACTGGTATAATATTATTAACTGAAGTTGCAAACAGTTACTTTTTATTAGCACTTTCAGATGCGCAGATCCAAGCAATTGTCTTTTGTGTCCCGTCAATGTTTTTGTACACAATAAAATGTCTCGTTTTGCAGTATGGAACCGTCGCAGCCGATCTGATTGCACGTGGTTTCATGAACAAGAGTCAGTGTCTGTATGTGGTGGACTATGTTCATTTTTTCACGTACAAGGTATGAGTCAACGAAGACACCATAATGTTGAGCGTGTGTGCGCGCGCGTGTGTGACGTGTGGAGATGTGCGTGCGCACATGCACCACACACACACACACTCACACACACACACACACACACACACACACACACACACACACACACACACACACACACACACACACACACACACACACACACACTACTTCATACTGCCAAACAACCCAGGCGCTGATTTCCCGAAGTAGTTTACGCTTGACGCGCGCATTACGATTTACGTTCCAAACAATGAATTTACCTTATTAAAGGAAGAAACCTTTACATATATGGGATATTTTACTCTTAATATTACTCTTGTGTTACACTCGTCGGATCGTAGATTAATCTCTGAGAGTTTGGCGCACGAGGATCACGCCATCTAAGAGAAAATGTTACCATACATGCGCTTGCTCGATTATACTATGATACGTACAATACTGACACATTTTATTAGTTTATTCGCACGTGGCCCATACATTTGTCTGCAACCGTCGTTTTGGTTCCAGTTGCTTGACGGCTTGGGAATAGGTGAGAATGATGCAGTGGCGACAGAAATTGGATATCAACTGCATCACGTTAAAAACTCTAACATCTATGTGCTGTGGAAGACGAAATCTAAAAATGCCAGCTACGAGAACATGGAATCTTGCGTCTGCTCGTTTTGGGTAAATGGTTTATGCATATATTGTTATCAAATTTATATTTAAATTGCAGCGCATATGTGAAACAAACATTACTATAACTGTTGGTGTAGGTCGCACTAATGCGAAAACAACATGTGTTTGTCGTCATATCCTAGCCGCCAAAATGGATGCTATAGTTACGTAGTTGTTTACTGGTAATGTCATGAGGTCTTACAAGGGCCCGCGCAGTAACACCTAGCAATATTAATGCCTTGAACATTCTTTGCCGATTACACAATATTACACGTACAGCATCCGTAATATAGAGGCACTTCATTCCTCGAAGACAGTAGGGTGTGTATGGTGTGTAGGTTATTTGTTCATTGTTCCTATAACTTCTTGCGCCACAATACTTTAGATTAGAAAATGTGTGTACTGTCATATTGTTTATATAAGAAATCCAGTTATAAGTGATGCATTATGAATGGTATACTATGTTTGGAATAGTGTACGAACCGTACAATCTTTCCGTTGCAATGATTCACGAACCTATCAATTTATTCGAACATGCATGTTGAAAACCATGCTTTATCTTATAGCAGGGTGGCTGGTGTTGGAACAATACATTAAGCATTCTCTAGGTTCACATGTTTACAACAGTTATCGTTGCATACGCATTTAGAAAGCGCACACCCCGCCGCAATGTCTCGAGAGGCCACGAGTGGAGTGCGAATGTCCCTGTTACAAATACTACAACATTCAACAGGAATGCTCAAACACCATAATTGGGTATGTTCTTTAAATATTATTCCCGACATCAGTGAAACCATTGTGGTATACAACCCAATATAACTATCTGAACCGGGTTTGTAACAATATTCCAATAAGGTTTCGAAATATATGTCGAATATTGTTCTCGTTTTCATTCGTCAGGGATAAATATTTATTAACAATTGCCCAATCTCGTGCTGGCAGTGTTAACGGGATTGTATCTGCTTTTAATTAATGTCGAGTGTCCCAACACTATCTATTTTCCATCTTAAATGGTACAATAATTGAATTTGGTATACCACTAAATCTTTCTATGAAAACTTATAATTCATATTTAAAGGTGAACATGTATTGTGCTTCGTTCAGTGCCGTAAAACAATATCTAGTATATGTCGTAAAACATTAAATTTTACGCCAAATAATTCTTTAAAATATTACGATATGATATATTATTAGAGTAACATGTTTTGTATGGTCACTATTTGTTACCAACCGATGTGTTATAGAATACATTGTAAATGAACCAGCATCGTAATGTTCCGAACTGCAGTTGGTCCGCTAACCGATCAAAATCGATGAACACTCTTAAATTATCATATTTGTCACACACGTATTCTTGCCAACTTTTTTTATTCCTGGAGATTCAACAGTGGTTCAACACGCATCCCGTGTTCGCTTTCTCGTCCCGCTGTCTCTCCAATCTCGACATCAGAAGATGGGGGAGGAGTGCTGTTGGAGCTTTATCGCCGGAACAGCGGTTCAGCACGTCTCAGTGCGTCTCCCACGGTGTCGCGCTGTCTCGAATGATGACATTGGAAAAGGGGGGTAGCAAAATTCCAGGAGATTTGCCTTTATTCCAGGAGACCGGGAGGTACACTCAAAATCAAGGACATTTTGGCAGGTACACGTACGCCACATCCGAAATCAGTATAACACATGAACTGTTTTCTTACACAGAGACACCCAGCGGATTTGTTCACCAATCAGCACAAAATCTTATGACCCCACCAGCTACATCAAAGCGGAGAAAGGACTACGAGAAACACTCAAGGAATGCTTCTCTCGCAATTGCGAATACGTTTTGGAGAAAGGGTGTGTTGCGTCGCAATTCTGGCAATCGAGTTCAACCAATGGTTGAAGGACCAATTTTAAAGGTCAAGCTGTGGTGAAACTGGTGACAGTAATTTAATTATAATCGAGCTAGCATATATGTGTCTGTAAGTAATGTCTCTCCTCTCACTTGAACCGCGAGATGCCATGGTAGCTTCAGCTTCAGTCTGTTTAGGTTTTATGTCGCCATGCTAAATGATTTATTTATTATTTTTTCTTTTATTATCTTTTTTTATTTACTAACTTAATTACATGTATGTCAATTTTTTTAACTGTCAGCTAATTTATTTATTTATTTATTAATTATTTATTTAACTACATGTACACCTTTTAACTTTTTAGGTAATGTTCTGACTATTCATTTTATGTTACCAAGTTCACTTTATGTCAATAGATGTACGACTGTCTTAAAATGTGTTGGCAGTTGGCCTTGGTTTAAATTTGTACTAGTTTTAGCATAGTTTTATAATGGTTCTGATTGTCTATTTTGCGTGTGCATGATGGGAGGCAGGGAAGACAAGCGTGTGTGTATGTTGACGCCACAACGCCAAGAATTCCTCGTACATTTTAAATGTTACTTGGTAATAAACAGTCTGAATGAAGTCTGAATCTGAATATGTATTTATGTGTGTATTTATATTAAGCTTTTCCTCCTAGATACTTTGCATCTCGGGCACTAACAACTGTCTGGGGTTCATCAACGACCCCCTCGGGAGAAAAGTAGCATCTTTTTTCCGTTTTGAACGTTAATTGATTGTTCACAACGTTACCTGCGTTTTCTGTGATTGTTCTGAGGTCGGCCGAATAGTTGGGGTCGTTCTATGTAATTGGCGTTCCGTAAACTGTTCAGATTTACGTCATAACAAACATCATAATATGGATATTACGGGAAACCGCCTTCTGCGGCTGTGTGTGGGTAGCGCCATCCCAAAGATAGTCCTTTTTTCTCATAGTCGAGATGCTTATTGTAGACTTAGGTTAAAAATAATGTGGTTAAAATACTAGAAATTACGTCCATCGTGTGTATATGTGGACCTTATCTAGAAGGACCCCAAAATTACATAAATGCAACACAACCTTCCCATATCCAGACATGTTGATTTTGACTATTAATCTAATGAAATGACTGGCCCATGTGCCGCTTTAAAGAAAACTCGATTTCCGAATACCGTGAGACTTGTGATGGGTGCACTGGAACACGATCATTAGTAGCAATATGTAAATGGTGGCTGTCTGACAATCCACATAGGGTTTTAAGTCCCGCTACCCGTGCATGCGTGTGAAAGACTGAGTAAATGACCATGCGAAACACTAGCTTAAAATCATGCGTTTCACGAAGTCCGGATATACTGTTAGACCGTGGCGTCTAAAAAGGAAACAGTTTTTTAAATAATTAATTAATACAATGGTCTTAAGACTATACTAACTATTTTGAAGGTATGCTGCCCGCGAAATTGTATTTAGTAAGCCCATAACAACATTCGCAGTTTGGAAGGTACGACCCCGGTGCATGTTCAACTAGTAAAAAAAAATCTAGTTTCAAAACAAACTTTATTTGCATCACTGCAATACACTTCGATTTCCAACGATGTTCTATTTTCCCACGTTCAACACAGCAGACTTCCTGTTACATATTACTACGCCCGCTAATTCAGTGTAGAGGAACTGACAGACTCCCTTTAAAGCAATTCTTTGTGAGCTAATATACATTCGAGAAGATAATATTCTGTATCAAACAGTGATAATTTCCAACAAATACTTTATTTACTTATTTATTTGCCACTTATTATGTTATGCATAATTTGGGTCTTATGTGCGCAAAAAACCCTAAAGATAATTGTATTTACTCGAATCATTTGAGCTCCTGCCATGTGGATGATTAATTATGCAGCCGACTATATGTCTGCACGCATGCTCAGTGAAGCACACTTTTAAATCTGGCATGGGCTGCTGCTATATTCATTCTCCGTTTATTCCACAGATTGTCCCTTTCCCGTTTCCTTTTTTCTTTGCTGAATGCATAACATAAACAGTAGCTGGATGTTTTTCTTGCCCCATAAAACCCAGCGGCGCTAACGGAAATCGGGCGGAATATTCATGAGCATACCTTATATGGATCGTGAATAATAGCGCGAACAGGAAACTCCGCGTACGCGGAGTTATGTAATATGGGTAAATCGTAATGGTGATTAGTGATTACTAAAACGTAATTCTAATAAAATAAATGCATAGAATGTATTAGTCATAATAAGAGGAATAATGAGAATAATGAGAATAATTAGAATAATGAGAATATTGGTGTACACAGTAAAGACTTTAACATTAAGAAAGAATTGCTTTAACATTTCTTCCGATTCGCTGCAGCCTGTGTCACGGAAGAGCGGGCTGTCGTTGGTGTTCAGTCGACGGCCAAGGACACTACCTTGGCACGGCCCACTGTGGCAAAGTCAGCAAGTGCCCCTTCGGCATGGTTGGACACCCCGGCCCCTACCAAAGTTAGTCACGTTTCGTTATGTTCGTTTGATCATACACTCAGTGGGGAAGTGGGACATTTTCTCATAAAGAAACAGGCCAGAGTATTTCCATGCAATCAAGTAAGTACTGTCGGGCGTGATGGCTTGGAATGTTTGCTTATCGAGCATGAAAGTGCAATGTTAATTTTAAACTATTATCCCATTGTCATTGTACGCCCATTCCTACCTGTTGCAGGCAATTTGTGGTCCATAATAATAAACAAAATAGTGAAATAAAGTACACAACTAATTCCGTTACAAATATTATTTTGTAATTGTTTACAGTTTTAACTAAGACACAAGGACAGGTTATTATGTAGATAATTTGATGGTGTGTGCAAATATTCCCGCCCGGTACTACGTATCTGCACCATAACGAACGTAATCTCGACCAAACGTGGTGAGTTTATTGATGCCTGGAGTCGTAGTTTGCACGTTTTGATAATGGTGGTAAAGCACCGATACAATGTACCATTTTTTTTAAATACTACTTGTAGTCACAATAATTGTGTGTGTGTGTGTGTGTATATATATATATACATATATATGTAGCGTTTGCGGCGAGCGGCCGGCAGGGAAGCATACGGGTACACGTTCACTCACTCAGTCGTACTAATGATAAGTCAGGTTATACGTTTTCACAGTTTATTATATGTGGAAAACCCTACCAATACAAGATCTAATACACAGTATACGGCTATGTCTGCTAAATACTACCCAGTTATAAAGGTCAGAACAATAGGTTCAGACGGCAGCGGCTTATACAGCAACCGAAATTGTAACCGATATATTCTAAATGTCCGAACAATAGGTTCAGACGGCGGCGGCTATTACAGCAACCGAATTGTAACCTATATATTCTAAACGTCAGAACACTAGGTTCAGACGGCGGCGGCTATTACAGCAACCGAATTATAACCGATATATTCTAAATGTCAGAACAATAGGTTCAGACGGCGGCGGCTATTACAGCAACCGAATTAAAACTGATATATTCTAAATGTCCGAACAATAAGTCAGACGGCGGCGGCCTATATACAGCAACCGAATTCTAGGTGTCAGAACGATAAGTCAGACGGCGGCGGCTTATATACAGCAACCGAATTCTAGGTGTCAGAACGATAAGTTAGACGGCGGTGGCCTATATACAGCAAACGAATTCTAGGTGTCAGAACGATAAGTCAGACGGCGGCGGCCCATATACAGCAACCGAATTCTAGGTGTCAGAACGATAAGTCAGACGGCGGCGGCTTATTATACAGCAACCGAATTATTCACCTAGTCTGCGAATAACTGATTGCCACGGGTGTACTGCGAGAGTCTTTTAGTACTTCTCGCAGGGCGCTCGGTGACAGTGCTTCACGAGAAACTTTCCTCCGGCAGTGTGCCCCAATAGTCGCCATGATACATCACTGGCCTGTATTATGTACACACAGCTCCAGTATGCATCTTCCGGCCTGTCCTAACAAACAGCTCCCTCGCAGTGTCTGGCTGCATCCCCCAACTGCCAGCCTTCGAATTGTCTGGCTGCATCTCCTGACAGCCCGCCTTCGAAGTGTCTGGCTGCATCTCCTGACAGCCCGCCTTCGAAGTGTCTGGTTGCATCTCCTGACAGCCCGCCTTCGAAGTGTCTGGCTGCATCTCCTGACAGCCCGCCTTCGAAGTGTCTGGCTGCATCTCCTGACAGCCAGCCTTCGAAGTGTCTGGCTGCATCTCCTGACAGCCCGCCTTCGAAGTGTCTGGCTGCATCTCCTGACAGCCCGCCTTCGAAGTGTCTGGCTGCATCTCCTGACAGCCCACCCTGATCCTCATTAAAGACCTCCTTATATACAGCTAAATCCATAGCATTGGGTGAGACGCTGACCCTTTAGTTATGTCATTTCCAAAGTCTACGGGTCTCTAGAAATCTTGCCAGGGTGCCAGTGAACTTATAGTAACCTCTTGAACAAAGGCCCTCTGTATAGGGTTCTTGCCTCCCCAAAACCAGATAGCCTCAAATGTAAACAAATCCCCCACCTCAGCTATAGTCATTTGCATATAAATTGGCTTTTCGGAGCCTGTACAACATTCAGCAATTAAGAAGACTGATACTATGTGCGTTATCATTCTAAATTCTCTACACTACCCACCGCCATTTAAAATTTCGTCCCGAAATCGTAATAGATAACACACATTCAACAATAGATAACACATATGCAATTTACAATATACAGCTTTCAATAGTAATGCAGAAATAAAACATGTAATAAATCAGGCTCTGAATAACTGAAAGTTCATTTTTCTAAAATGTTCACGTCCGATGATGGGGGCATACGTCTGTCTTGCGCGATGGCCGGTCGAATCCGTCATGCTGGCTGTATCCTCCGTCGTAACTCGCGTCATCGCACGACGGCTGGATGGGTCCTCGCGTGTCACGTCCGGGACGTCAGTTCACCGCTTGTAGTGGACGTTCAGCTCATTGTCGTCTTCGTTATCTTCCATCTTCTTTGTAAAACAGCGCAACAGGTTGTGTCCAGATTGAAATCTGGTATTTGCAACCATCATTTTCTTTCAGATTAATAAAATTTCGTAATCTGCACTGTTATGGTGGTTGCCATAATTTGTGCCATATTACCTTTTTCGGTCATAAATTGTAATAATGCGTCCGATTGTAAGAGATCCGTGAGACAACACGTACAACCTCTGTCGGTATACAATGCAGCGCATTGCAGCGTATTACAACTTCTCTTTCATTTTCTCAATATCTAACTGGCACCAGATTCAACAGGCTAGATTGCGTAATCCAATATACGCAGTGTGTCAGTTGTGATATTTATATCAACCAACAAGATAACTTTTCTGTTGATATCATATGTGACCTTCGATCAGTATAGGACATACACTTCTGATGGCCTAGCTCCAGACTTCCATGTCTGCTGGAGGTGTTTACATATGGCAACACCTAACCTGACATATATCGAAATACTGCCATTTGTTAGGAGAATCAGTGACAACCACTGTCACATTTACACTGATCTCTGTGGTCAGTGTGTACACTAAACACATCATGCATGCCTAGTCCTCACACACTGAGTGTGGCATCGACACCCCCATTAAGAACCCATCTTAATTAGATCCACTGGCCTGGCCTGGCCTAGCCCAGGGTAACCAGTATCTCTGTCCTCAGACAGCGTCTGTACCTCAGGGCCTTCAACTCATGGAGACTATAGTCCCTTGATGAGCTGCCCCACTGATACCAATTTTTAGTGACCAACTATACATATCAAAGTGAAATACCGCTCTTAGCACTACTCATTCGTGTAAATAACCACCTGCTCTTAGCACTGTTTACCTAATACAATATCATCTTCCAAGAAATCTACAGACCAATCAATTTGAGAAATGGTAACTGTGGCTCTTTCTCTTCCATTTAACTTTGCCCTCTGTTCTAATAGATCACACCCTGTGGCAATTAAATATCTATTAAGCCAAAAGCTGCTCAGGACAGAACTGGGCGAATAGCACCACTGGATACTAATTAACCCCTCTCATTACACCCTTGGGTCAGTTATCAACCTCCCATTGCTGCACTTGCAATGTTTATCACCACAAACTGACCTAAGTTAACCAGATAGCCTCTCTGTCAGAATCAGCCGCACTGACCAGTTCACTGGCTGGTCAAACTTGTGTTGTAGACTGGATTATTCCCTACAACCCTAATAAAAGTATCAGAGTCAGTCAGACCACTTTGACTGGACAAATAAGTGCACCAACTTTCTGCCAGTAAGTGCTTGAATGATCACTGTATTTCAGCCAGTTCTTGAAACTAAACTGTTGTGTTGTGAAAATTGTCACAACGATGTAGTGCGTGCACGATTACACCGAAACATTTGCCATTTCGGTTCTGCAATACAGCATACCTCGTGTGTTGTACGTGGACTTGCCACAAAGAATGTTATGGAACGATTACACCGTGACACTTGTTCTGCCCGGTTCTGCAATTCAGCAGACCTCGTTTATTGTGGACCTGCCACAGACAATGTTATGGAACGATTACACCATGACACTTGTTCTGCCCGGTTCTGCAATTCAGCAGACCTCGTTTATTGTGGACCTTCCACAGACAATGTTATGGAACGATTACACCGTGACATTTGTTCTGCCCGGTTCTGCAATTCAGCAGACCTCGTTTATTGTGGACCAGCCACAGACAATGTTATGGAACGATTACACCGTGACACTTGTTCAGTCCGGTTCTGCAATTCAGCAGACCTCGTTTGTTGTGGACCAGCCACAGACAATGTTATGGAACGATTACACCGTGACACTTGTTCTGCCCGGTTCTGCAATTCAGCAGACCTCGTTTATTGTGGACCTGCCACAGACAATGTTATGGAACGATTACACCGTGACACTTGTTCTGCCCGGTTCTGCAATTCAGCAGACCTCGTTTATTGTGCACCAGCCACAGACAATGTTATGGAACGATTACACCGTGACACTTGTTCAGTCCGGTTCTGCAATTCAGCAGACCTCGTTTATTGTGGACCTGCCACAGACAATGTTATGGAACGATTACACCGTGACATTTGTTCTGCCCGTTTCTGCAATTCAGCAGACCTCGTTTATTGTGGACCAGCCACAGACAATGTTATGGAACGATTACACCGTGACACTTGTTCTGCCCGGTTCTGCAATTTAGCAGACCTCGTTTATTGTGGACCTGCCACAGACAATGTTATGGAACGATTACACCGTGACATTTGTTTTGCCCGGTTCTGCAATTCTGCAGGCCTCGTTTATTGTGGACCAGCCACAGACAATGTTATGGAACGATTACACCGTGACACTTGTTCTGCCAGGTTCTGCAATTCAGCAGACCTCGTTTATTGTGGGCCAGCCACAGACAATGTTATGGAACGGTTACACCGTGACACTTGTTCTGCCCCGTTCTGCAATTTAGCAGACCTCGTTTATTGTGGACCTGCCACAGACAACGTTATGGAACGATTACACCGTGACATTTGTTCTGCCCGGTTCTGCAATTCAGCAGGCCTCGTTTATTGTGGACCAGCCACAGACAATGTTATGGAACGATTACACCGTGACACTTGTTCTGCCCGGTTCTGCAATTCAACAGACCTCGTTTATTGTGGACCAGCCACAGACAATGTTATGGAACGATTACACCGTGACACTTGTTCTGCCCGGTTCTGCAATTCAGCAGACCTCGTTTATTGTGGACCAGCCACAGACAATGTTATGGAACGATTACACCGTGACACTTGTTCTGCCCGGTTCTGCAATTCAGCAGACCTCGTATATTGTGGACCTGCCACAGACAATGTTATGGAACGACTACACCGTGACATTTGTTCTGCCCGGTTTTGCAATTCAGCAGACCTCGTTTATTATGGATTTGTTACAACAAGAGATTCTTCATTACCGACTGTCATTCACAGTCAGTCGTGACATGTCCGCACACATACGGACAGCGCTGTCCTCGAACAGCGAATCACAATACTGTTACTGTAAAAGCAGTCATAGCGAATCCAACATCCATCAAACATTCTACTCTAATTCCATGAAAGGAAACAACTAAAGAAACACTTATTGTAATCAGAGATGTATTTGATATAATAGATCTCTTCGGAACGTCTACCATGCTATCGGACTATTGTCCTTGCGATCAGGTAAGACCTGAACAGTTTCTCTGCTGTCCTCAAACAGCTCAGATCTACCAATTGCCGTTAACAGTATACCTTCTTCCCATGACAACTGATAATTTTCTACTGTCAACTGATCCATCTCCAATCTCAACTGACCCCTCTCCAATCTCAACTGCTCCTCCTGCCATTTCATCTTTGACAATCTCTCTCCCAGACTAGCCTTTCTACCCCTCAGAGTCACTAGCACATGCTGCTTCTTTGCAACATTAGCCTCCTGAAAAGACCTGTCTACGTCTGACCTGGTAGACGACTGCACCTGCTCGCTAGGGAGGAATCGTAACAGAACCTCGCTGTCTTGATCCGGAGTCTGCTCAGTGTCCCGAAAATAAACATCAGTCACTGAGGAATTACCACCCTGTCTTGACATTTCACCAATATTTCGCTGCCACCAGAGAATTAACTTCTCACTAATCTATCCAACTTTATTCTATCTGAAGCGAGTAAACGTAGCCCGTGTGTGTTCTTTTTAAATAGGATGTCCAAAATAGAATATCCGAAACCGTTGCTATGAAACGTAGAGGAATACGGTCGGGTATACCTAAATTGAAATCCTACCCCGGCTACCACCAATTGTAGCGTTTGCGGCGAGCGGTCGGCAGGGAAGCATACGGGCACACGTTCACTCACTCAGTCGTACTAATGATAAGTCAGGTTATACGTTTTCACAGTTTATTATATGCGGAAAACCCTACCAATACAAGATCAAATACACGGTATACGGCTATGTCTGCTAAATACTACCAAGTTATAAAGGTCAGAACAATAAGTTCAGACGGCGGCGGCTTATACAGCAACCGAAATTGTAACCGATATATTCTAAATGTCAGAACAATAGGTTCAGACGGCGGCGGCTATTACAGCAACCGAATTATAACTGATATATTCTAAATGTCCGAACAATAAGTCAGACGGCGGCGGCCTATATACAGCAACCGAATTCTAGGTGTCAGAACGATAAGTCAGGCGGCGGCGGCTTATATACAGCAACCGAATTCTAGGTGTCAGAACGATAAGTCAGACGGCGGCGGCCTATATACAGCAACCGAATTCTAGGTGTCAGAACGATAAGTCAGACGGCGGCGGCCCATATACAGCAACCGAATTCTAGGTGTCAGAACGATAAGTCAGACGGCGGCGGCTTATATACAAAACCGAGTTACTCACCGAGTCTACGAATAACTGATTGCCACGGGTGTACTGCGAGAATCTTTTAGTACTTCTCGCAGGACGCTCGGTGACAGTGCCTCACGAGAAACGTTCCTCCGGCAGTGTGCCCCAGTAGTCGCCATGATACATCACTGGCCTGCGTTATGTACACACAGCTCCAGCATGCATCTTCCGGCCTGTCCTAACAAACAGCTCCCTCGCAGTGTCTGGCTGCATCCCCCAACAGCCAGCCTCCGAAGTGTCTGGCTGCATCTCCTGACAGCCAGCCTTCGAAGTGTCTGGCTGCATCTCCTGACAGCCCGCCTTCGAAGTGTCTGGCTGCATCTCCTGACAGCCCGCCTTCGAAGTGTCTGGCTGCATCTCCTGACAGCCAGCCTTCGAAGTGTCTGGCTGCATCTCCTGACAGCCCGCCTTCGAAGTGTCTGGCTGCATCTCCTGACAGCCCGTCTTCGAAGTGTCTGGCTGCATCTCCTGACAGCCCGCCTTCGAAGTGTCTGGCTGCATCTCCTGACAGCCCACCCTGATCCTCATTAAAGACCTCCTTATATACAGCTAAATCCATAGCATTGGGTGAGACGCTGACCCTTTAGTTATGTCATTTCCAAAGTCTACGGGTCTCTAGAAATCTTGCCAGGGTGCCAGTGAACTTATAGTAACCTCTTGAACAAAGGCCCTCTGTATAGGGTTCTTGCCTCCCCAAAACCAGATAGCCTCAAATGTAAACAAATCCCCCACCTCAGCTATAGTCATTTGCATATAAATTGGCTTTTCGGAGCCTGTACAACATTCAGCAATTAAGAAGATTGATACTATGTGCGTTATCATTCTAAATTCTCTACATATATATATACAAAATTACTATACACATATAAGCTGTATATACGTAGGTTTAATGTTTTCTTGTTATTTGGTATTTCGCAAATGTTGTTGCACGAAGTAGTACATCGGGTTGTCAATAAAATTAGGTCTTCTTAATCCAAATATTGGGTCGCCAAGCCATTTTGATTGGGTCGCCGTGAGTTTTCTGTGATTGTCTGAACGTGTCTTCATTGTTCCCCGCGCCCGTACCAGATAACGCGACAAAAATAATATGTATGCCAAATGTTGCATGCATTTGTAACGCCGTTTAATTGTTGTTATCATTAATTTGTTATCACAAGTTATGCTTTTGAAGGGATAGGTCGCCACGCAAAACCCGCGACCGGATTTTGGGTCGCAGCCAAAAAAGTTAAGAACCGCTGCTGTAGCGTACCACATTTTACCCAAAGGTCATCTTGCATCGATGTCACCTTTTCTCTCTCTCACTCTCTGTCTGTCTGTATGTCTCTCTCTCTCTCTCTCTCTCTCTCTCTCTCTCTCTCTCTTGTGTAACGACGATCTGTTGTTGCAGTTGACGTCGTCGATCACCCCAAGACAATTTTCAACCCGTTCGTGTACGCACTCTTCTGGGTCGTGTTACTCCACGTAACCCTCGTTGTTGTCTACAAATTCAACGTTGCTGCGCGCATCCACTCGCTGGTGATCGTCGATGATGTCGAACCGACGAGGCCAGTGCAGACCTTCCGCTCGAGAAACACGATGCTCACCATGGACAGTTTTGACGTGAGCAGCAGGCACGTGAGGCCGTTCGGGACCATCCACAGCCTCGACCCGCGAGGAACCATCCGCAGTTTGTACCCGTGGGATGCCGGCCACACCAGCGACATCAGGATGCCGCTCGACAGCAGCCGACAAACACATCACCTGTCGTCGCCGGTCAGGGTGTCGGTATCGCATGACGTCGGCCCACTAATCGATATATCGCGGCCGCTAAAGTCGTTGTACTCTTCCGGCGCCGCGCAACGCTCACAGACGGCACGCTACGACAAACAAACGGACGACAAAAAACCAGGCCAACCGTCGTTTTCTAACCGCCGATAGAATTGCTACACTCGTTAGCATGATTCATTACAAACGTACGTTAGCTCGATGACAACATATCGCAACCAATTGGCACACTAAGACGCCTCGCACCGACTTCAGACGTAGAATGAGTTCAATCTTAGTGAGTCGTTGATGTTCCATGCGTGGGGTAACAGTTTCCACACGAGGATTTTTCCATGTGAAGCTAAATGTACACATAGTGCGTTAAGATAAGCCGTCATACTCAAGGCCGGACGATGTACTAGCGTTTTGTCTGTTGACATTTGAACCAGTCGCCGATTCTGCATAGTTGTAACATGTCCCGTGTACAAGGTATACGGTCTACGGTAACGTTTCGCAGTATGTCGAACGGCTGACATCAACCAATTTTCAATCTAGTTTGCGAGTTTTCATGATCGCTTAAACAATTTTGTTAAATGTAGATATTCGAGTTCAGTGCAATACAAATTAATTAGCTATTTGCAGATGAATTTATTAAATAAAATAGTTAATGTTAACCTACATTTCGGGTTATTAATGCAAGGGCCTACAACTCAGAATTGTCACTTCATTCACTTATCGTATAGCAATGTTACACGTGTTAGTGTCATATATGTTACATTAAGAATTAATATGCTATTATAATGCTATTATCGATGTTTGACTTGATGTCCCTACATTGAATGCGCATAATATATATATATATATGTATATATCACTCACTCACTCATGTCGGCCACTGGGGTCGAACTTTGATGGCTTCAATCATCCGTCTCCAGATCCCTCTGTCTGCCATTGCCGTCTTTAGTTCCTACGTCTCTAAACCAACATCTTCCTTTAAGCAGTCGATGTAAGTTGCTGCTTGTCTTCCTGTCTAGGTTCTACCATGCATCAGTTGCCACAAGATGGTCTTAGATACCATTTCATACTTATGTCTGTAGCAGTGTCCGGCAAATCTCAATCGTCTTCTTATTTTATCAGTGACTTCACATTCCATTGTATAGTTCTATGTTTGTCAACTGCTATTACCAGTGAATGTTAAATGCGGCCCGAAGCACATCCGTATATATTGTCACAGATCGGCGAGGTCTCCGTAACTAGATGGCTCAGGTCTAGTAAGGTTCAATGTTAATTACGTCAACGCTTGTGAATTCGGGCGGCATCAACGCAGCAAGGAATAGTGGAAATTTTATTATATATAATAATAATGATTTTATTTCAGATAAGCATTGTGTCCATATAGGAAAAAAGTACATCGATAAAAACATCCATATAAAAATAGAAACAAATAAATAAAGATAAAAAATAAATATGTTAATAAAAACAGGACATTACAAAATTATACAAAGCCTTGAACCACTGATGCCGCAACTACGAATTACTGTATATGTCAGTAGTACTTAAAAGGGTTTTTCTGACATCACCGGGGGGGTGGCAGTTGCCCCATGGTGAAATTCTAAGATGGTACGTATCATGGTGGTCACGTGACCTGCCTCCTGGCGAAAAGAAGTGGAAGTAGTGCCACCTGGGGGAATATGGTATGTGTACTGGATGAGTGTAAGATTAATTTCTATGTCATATCGCGTATAAGTAGGTATAACAAAACACCATATTTCAAAGTTTTAATTATTTATCAACACCGATGCCACTTTGCAACATAAATGATAATTCTGAAAACGGTCTGTATCAATTATACGTTAAATCTTACACATAGGAGAGGTATTTGTTGATACCCAGTCCGATTATGCTGACACATTGCGTAGAGAGAAGTTGCAAAGTACAAGTTATATTGGCTAGTAGCCTCATTGGGCAGATGCACCTTATCAGAAAACAGGCAACAATAAGCGAGTACAGAAACCCCCGTCACATGCTGCTTAATTAGGGATACTTAAGATGTCATTAAGGTTATTTAGGAGTAACTAAGGGGTAATTAGGGGTAACTAATTATGGGTATTTAATGGTAAGAGGTAATTAGGGGTAATTAATGGGTGATCACGGGTAACTAATGGGTAACTAGAGGTATTTCAGGTAACTAAGTGGTAATTATGGGTAACTAAGTGTAATCAGGGGTAAGTAACGATATAATTAAGGATTATTACGGGGTAATGAAGGACTGATCAGGGAAGATTAAAGGGTAATTGACATAGTGTATGTGTGGTGGACGTGTGTAACAATAATTCCTATGTCCTATCGTGTATAACTAGGAATGATCCTCTTGGTGGAAGGGAGCGGAGTGAGTACCCCGTGTATAACGAGGAATGAACGAAAGAGCATATATCAAAGTTTAAAACCTTTTGGAAGGTGGGTCATTAGGGGTAATTAAGGGTAATGAATGAGTAATCGAGAATGTGTGTACGAATAATTCTTCCGAGTCCTATCGTGTATAAGTAAAAACGAACGAAAGAGCATATATCAAATTTTTAAACCTGTTGGAAGGTGAGTCACGTGTATGAAGGGTAATGAAGGAGTTATGGACGTAGCGTATGTGTGCTGTATGTGTGATAGAATGATTCCTAACGTGTATAATGAATAACCAACAAAACAATATATTTTTAAAGTTGAAAACTATTTAATTTATATATCATTACAGCAGAAACCATCATCTTCGGACTCACAGTCCCAACCCCAGTAAGCTTCTTTATCGCCAGTATCAACGTTTGGGACGTCATCGGGGTCATACCAAGGAGAAGGTGGGTCAAAGACTGGTCTTTTTGCAAGGAGCTCCTGTAAGACTACGTAGAAGAGCGCCTCATGCTCATTTCGAAATATCTTCGTCTCTGGAAATATATCAAAACATTAAAAACGGACTGTATGAATGACACGTTAAATCGTACATATAGGAGGTATTGAAACACAGATGTTGACCTAGTCCGATATCACAGTCAGTCGGATGATGTAACCAGACACCACGTTGCTAGGCCACATGATAAGAGGTTAAGCCAGGGCAATAGACGGGGACAGATAAGAAATGACTGTGGAACGATATGTAAACAGCTTCTATATATTGTACATATAGGAGGTATGACGAGAGTTGACGAGAGTTGAACAGGTTATTCTGTCAGGAATTTTGCCAGTAATGGGAGGAAGGGGGGCAACGTATAGAAACTGTAAGAGGATGGCGATCAACGTACTAGTTGAGCAGATGTGTGACGAAGAGGGGGTGGGATTCACAGATTTATGGGGATACTTTGTTGGGAGGGAAGATATGTACATGAGAGATGGCCTCCATCTTAGTGGAAAGGGGGCAGCAGTTTTCTCAGAGAACCTGCTGCGATCTGTTGACAGTGGGACAGGTTGTATCTATTTAAACTAGATTCGCAGGGGGGACTCACAGAAAAGCCTGAAAATGGAGGCATAGATAAAGACAGCACAAATAAATCAGCAAATAACAGTGTGGAAAACTCTTCTGAAGCTGGATATAAATGTGTTTGTTTAAATGCAAGGAGTATAGTAAACAAAAGAAATGAACTAAACATTATGGTAGAAGATATTGACCCTCATTTAATAGTTATTACCGAATCCTGGACCACCACCGATATATCAGATGCTGAATTGGGACTGACAGGATATGTAATGTTTAGAAAAGATAGAATAGGAAGAAAGGGAGGTGGAGTTATTTTATATATTAAAGAATCTATTCAGGCTTATGAAATAAAATTAGAAAGAGAAGCAGATTGCGAAGAAGCTGTTTGGTGTAACATAGTTACAGGAAACTCAACGTTAACAGTTGGGTTAGTTTATCGAAGTCAAACATAAGCATAGAAGAGAATGAAAAAATACAAAACGCTATAAGGGAAGTAAGCAAACGGGACTTTATTATTATGGGGGATTTTAACCACAGGCATATACAATGGAAATCTCTACAGAGTATGGGGAGTGAGGACCACAAGTTTTTAGTTCAAGATACATTCCTTTCTCAACATGTGCTAGAACCAACCAGGGGTGAGAATGTGTTAGACATAGTTTTGTCCTCACAGAATGAATTAGTTGAAAATGTCAAGATATGTGAGCCACTGGGGAGTAGCGATCACAACCAGATACATTTTATCATCAAAGTAAAATCAGAAAGGAATAGTAAAAAGCAGTATAGGAGAAATTTCCACAAAGGAAGGTATAAGGACATGAGGAAATATTTAAAGATAGACTGGAATAACACACTGAAAAATAAGACGGCAACAGAATGCTGGAATGTATTAAAGAGTGAAATTAAGTGCATAGTCGATAAATTTGTACCCTTCAAAAAACAAGGAAAACGGTCCAAAAGAAACACTTATCGAAAGAAGCCATTAGAAAAATTAAGTACAAACAAATGATGTGGAAGTCATACAGATGTACTGGAAATGATGAAGACTACAACAGTTATAAAGAAGCACTTAACCAAGCTACAGCTGAAATTAGAAATTCAAAGAGAAGCTATGAACAACAATTAACTAGTAATATAAAACATGACAGCAAGAGTTTTTATGCGTATGTTCGAAGCAAACAGAAAGTTCAAGATAAAGTCGGTCCTCTAGAAGATAGTGCTGGAAATATAATATCAGATGGATTCTTAATGGCAGAAGACCTGAATGAGTACTTTAGTTCAGTGTTTACCAGGGAAGATATTAGTTCACTGCCAGTACCAGAGGCTAAGTTCAAGGGGGCAGATTCAGACTACTTAGGACAATTAATTGTAACCCCGGAAATGGTAGGTAAGAAAATAAGGGCTATGAAGGATAATAAATCACCTGGAGTGGATGGTATTCCACCCAAACTACTATTGGAAATTGTAGAACAAATTAGCATACCGCTTGCAACAGTTTTCAATTTGTCATTAGAAGAGGGAGTGGTTCCTTTAGAATGGAAAGAGGCAAACGTTATACCGTTATTTAAAAAAGGTTCGAGAAACAAGTCAGATAACTATAGACCAGTGAGTTTAACATCAGTGATTTGCAAATTATTAGAAAGACTAATTAAAGATCACATGGTGGATTTTCTTGTTAAACAAAACTTGATAAACCCATCTCAACATGGTTTTTTTAAAGCGAGGTCATGCTTAACAAATATGTTATGTTTTTTGGAAGACATCACTAAGTGGGTAGATGAGGGATCACCAGTAGATATCGTCTACTTAGATTTTCAAAAAGCTTTCGACAAAGTACCACATCAAAGATTACTGCTTAAACTAAAGGCCCATGGCATAGGAAATGGTATAATAAACTGGATAGAACAATGGTTGATTGACAGAAGACAACGTGTAGTAGTTGATGGGGAGGCTTCAAACTGGAAATCAGTATTGAGTGGGGTACCACAGGGATCAGTATTAGGTCCTATATTATTCTTAATATATATATCAACGATTTGGATGATGAAATAATAAGCAAGGTGTTGAAATTTGCGGATGATACAAAAGTGTTTAGAAGGATTAAAAGTGATGGAGATAGACAGCATTTACAAGATGATCTTGACAGGTTGATCAAATGGTCTGAAAAGTGGCAAATGCTGTTAAATTTTGGGAAATGTAAATGCCTCCACACAGGACATGGGAACGAAGAGGTAGAATATACAATGGGGGTACTGTACTAAGTACTACTGTAAAAGAAAAGGACTTAGGGTTAACCATTAGTGCTGATATGAAGGTTTCAGAGCAGTGCGGAATTGCAACTTCAAAGGGAAATCAAATCCTTGGATTAATTAGGCGAAACATAACGTATAAGGAAAAGAGCTAATAATACCGCTATACAAAACAATAGTTAGGCCTCATTTAGAATATTGTATTCAAGCGTGGAGGCCATATCGCAGGAAGGACATAGATATGCTAGAAAGAGTGCAGAGGAGAGCAACTAAAATGATACCAAAACTGAGGGATCTTAGTTACGAAATACGCCTAAAAAAATGCGGTTTAACAACACTAGAGACCAGGAGATTGAGAGATCAGATAGAAGTGTTTAAAATATTGAAGGGTTATGAAAATATTGATAGAAATATTTTTTTCTCAGTTAAGAAAGATAGAAGGACTAGAGGACATGAACTTACATTGGCAAAGGAGCAGAGTAGATTGGATATAAGAAAGTTTTCATTTTCACAAAGGACTGTAAATGAATGGAACAGATTACCTGCTGATTGTGTGGGTGCTAGTAGCGTGAATATGTTTAAAAATAAAATCGACACATACCTCAGACGGGCGGGATACACATAGATAAAAGGGTCGGACTCTCGATAAGCCAAAGGGCTTCCTTGTCCACCTGCCACCTAGAGTTAATTCTCTGGGTGGCAATCTTGTTAAATCTATTGTTCAATATTCTGTATGAATTGTTATAGGAAACAATAAATTGCTGAAAATTAGCTTTTGTAAAATTAACCCAAAGCGCACACATAAATATTACTGAAATATGCAGTAAGCAGCTTATTCTTTACAGCAGTATAGCAAAAATTAATTTATGCAAATCAACAAGTTGCATAATAGATTTTATGCAATTGACAGAGCAAGTCTTCCGCAGGTGCTGGCCTGTGTGCTTGAGTCAATAACAGCTCCTGGATTATCTCACCAGATCAGATTACTCCGTAAGATAATCCACCAATCACAGCACTGGATTAGTCCAGATGTCTTATCACTCCGGTCAAGCAGTTACCCAGTGGTAGACGTGTTTTACATTTACTGATAATTTGAAATTTTGTTCATCTTAGTAAAAGTTATTATTTATCCTATTTCTATTCAGTACTAAATTGACGCTACCTTTTCTGCGTAACCCGGACCGGAGGAAGACCTCACGATCGGCATTTCAGCTGAGTATCGTTCGTTTTATTTCTCATTCCTTTGTCAGTTTGTGCTGGTGCGTACATCGGTCGACCGTTAGGTTAACATTTGTCACGTTTGTTAAGATCAGATCATCAGTTATCCCGCATCGGCCTTTAATAATGTCGTCGGCAAATCCTGATCTTAACATTGTAATCCTGGGGCATAGTCACGCCTATTGGTTAGGCGAGTGTGTTGAATCAGCGGGATTGTTGACAGATTTCGTTAAACTAGGTCAAAAATGTAACATTTCTTTTATGGGTCGCCGTGGTGCTCGCGTGGGTACTTTTCGCGAAACTGCGGTACTAGCACGTACAGCGGCTAACCCTCCCGATCTGATCATAACAATCCTAGGAGGTAACGACCTCGATTCAAAATTGTCCACGTCCCCTCAAGAAGTCGGGTCAAGTCTTTGCGTACTCGCCAGCGAATTTTTGGCCATGGGAGTTCGCCAAGTGTGTCTCTGCCAAATCGAGCGCCGAAATAACTGGTGCCATTTTGATTTCCCAATGGGAGCGGATCGGGTGCTTTCGGCAAATTCCGTACTGCAGGCCGAATGTGGTGACTGCCGTGGGCTGTTCTACTGGAGGCACAAATCCCTCTGGAATAGCCCGGCCCAAGTGTTCCGCCCGGACGGCGTTCATTTGTCAGAAATAGGCAATTACCGGCCTTTCCGTAGTATACGCGGCGCTATTTTCAAAGCTGTCAGTTTGATCGATCATCCGGTAACCGACGCTTAACTGCAACCATGTCATGTCGTACATCTCACGTTGTCGGAACGTTAATTAATCTGCGGGCTGCTGATGTTTTTTGACATGAGTAACTATAGGATCCTCGCACTTATATATGAGTAATTCTTGAGGGCAGTGTTCCCAACGATTAATAATTTTATTAACCGTAACCACTAATGTGCGTATTAGGAAAGTAATTTTTGAGGGCCGTGTTCTCAATAAATAATAGCTTTATAGCCAATGCACACACACACACACACACACACACACACACACACACACACACACACACACACACACACACACACACACACACACACACACACACACACACACACACACACACACACACACACACACACACACACACACACACATATATATATATATATCCATAGATAGGAGTACTTCTTCAGTTCTTGTGGGCGGTACTCCCAACAATTAATATTTTATTGGCGCTAGCCAATGGTCTATGAATATATGTGCATACTAGTAAGGTAATTCTTGCGGGCGGTGTCCCAACAAATAATATCTCGATAGCCAATGCACATATAGGTATATATGTCCATAGATAGGAGTAATTTTTTAGGGCAGTGTTTCCCGACAAATAATATTTTATTGGTGTTAGCCAATGGTCTATGCATACGTGCATACTAGTAAGGTAATTCTTGAGGGCGGTGTCCCAACAAATAATATTTGATTGGCGGTAGCCAAAGGTCTATGCATATGAATGTACTAGTAAAGTAATTCTTGAGGGCGGTGTCCCAACAAATAACATTTGATTGGCGGTAGCCAAAGGTCTATGCATATGTGCGTACTAGTAAAGTAATTCTTGAGGGCGGTGTCCCAACAAATAACATTTGATTGGCGGTAGCCAAAGGTATATGCATATGTGCGTACTAGTAAAGTAATTCTTGAGGGCGGTGTCCCAACAAATAACATTTGATTGGCGGTAGCCAAAGGTCTATGCATATGTGCGTACTAGTAAAGTAATTCTTGAGGACGGTGTCCCAACAAATAACATTTGATTGGCGGTAGCCAAAGGTCTATGCATATGTGCATACTAGTAAAGTAATTCTTGAGGGCGGTGTCCCAACAAATAACATTTGATTGGCGGTAGCCAAAGGTCTATGCATATGTGCGTACTATGCATATGTGCGTACTAGTAAAGTAATTCTCGAGGGCGGTGTTCCCAACAAATAAAGGTCTATGCATATGTGCGTACTACTAAAGTAATTCTCGAGGGCGGTGTTCCCAATAAATAATATTTCATTGGCGGTAGCCAAAGGTCTATGCACATGTGCGTACTACTAGAGTAATTCTTGAGGGCGGTGTTCTCAACAAATAATATCTTAATAGCCAATACACACTATATGAGTATATTGTATGTCATGTGTACGTTTAATATATATACATATTACAGGAGTAATTATCAAGGGCGCCTAAGATATTCTGGTGATACGCTACCTTAATGATCATGTTTATGTAATATTTCATTGTCTTGGAACAAGCAGTCTTCATGAAAAAGGAAGAGAAATTTGTCCATTTCACTCAATACTGCTTTGTCAAAATTTGCGTGTTACAGGATGCCTCCCACTAAGAGAAGCAGCCGTGGCCGACCACGACAATCAAGTCAAGTGCCACGACAGCTACGGTCGCGGTCAGTGGCACAGCGTGACAGCAGTCCGACCTCCCAGGCCCCACCGCATGCGTCGATGGGCCCGCCCCCAGCCGAGTGCAGCATTAGTCAGCACTTCGATGACGAACCAGCCCTGCAGCAGGTCGTGAGTGATGCTACTGGTTCGGTGAGAGGTGGGTCTGGTGCGATGGAGATGCGGATGAGGCAAGTGGAGCGTCGTCTTGAAGCTTCGATCCGATCGCCTGTTGCAGGAAGTGCATGCGATGGTGCGTGGAATGCATCAGGACCGACTGCCTGCTGTCACGCTGCCTGCTCCGTCGAACCTGCCTGTACTGCCCCAACGGTCGGTGACACTTTGGCCCCCATGGCGGGGGTTAATGTATGCAGCCAGCCACAGGGTACTGGTGGTGTCCCTGCCGTTGACCCATCAGCCCCATGGCCATCACCTGCAGTCCTAACAGGTAATTCACTCCACTCGCTACCTAGGGCGGCACAAGATTTAGTGGCAGCTGCATCAGGTCTAACTCGCCATTCCTGGGTCCCAGATAATATTAAAGCAAAAATTTGGTCTGAGGAATACGTAAACATGGCATCTCTCTTGCATGACTGTTCTCCCCAGTCCTATAACGTGTCAGTAAGGCCAGGTGAGGACAGTGAATCATCCATGTTCTGTCTTGCTCCAAGACAGACGAATGTAGTTCTGTCCTTTGAGCAGTGGTTGAAGGCATTGGAGATATACCAGTCTGTTCTCCTCCTCCAGCCGTCCAACCTCCCCGATGTCAACGCCCTTCTGATGTACATTGAGACTATCAGAAATATGTATGAACGGGGATCAGACTGGTGGTCATACGATGAAGCTTTCAGGTCGTTGTGACAGGCGAACAACTGGGCATGGGATTCAGTGTGCATGAGGCTGTGGATGGATGCATCAATGGTGGCCCCAGTTGCTGCCCCTAGCGGACGCCAGGTAGCAGCTGCGAGTGGCACCCCCTTTCACAGCAAGGGTAAGGCCAGTTGGGGGACAACTAGGTGGCCCACCAATAGGCGCTGCTTTGCATTCAACCGTGGAGAGGCGTGTAATGCAGACACCTGTCGCTACATGCACCAGTGCAAACGCTGTGGTGGTGCCCATGCATATGTCAGGTGCAACAGACCGCGCCCGAACAACCCTGCCAGTACGTCCGCCCCTGCTGCTAAGTCGTCACCCGCCGGTCCACGCCCCACTTGGTACAGAAAGTAAAATGCCTACTCCAGTTTCCTCCAACACGCTTAGCAAGTTTTTGATAGGATATGATCCCAGTATTGTTGCTTATCTGATCAATGGTTTTAAGCAAGTTTTTAGACTTGGGTGTTATGGCTTACCAAAACAGGCAAATAAGGCTGTTAGAAATATAAAGTCGGCTGATAAATTTCCTAATATTATAGACCGAAAGATAAGGAAAGAATTGGAGTTAGGCAGGATTCTCGGTCCATTTGATGTGCCACCCCCAATTCATAACTTTACAGTTAGTCCCTTGGGAGTAGTAGCTAAGAAGATCCCTGGGGAATTTCAGACAATACACCATTTATCTTATCCGGAAGGTTCGTCTGTGAATGATTTAATTCCCAAGGAAGTCTCTTCCGTACAGTATGCAACTATACAGGATGCTATCGGCTTTATCAAACAATCTAGTCACCAGGTCTTTATGGCTAAAGTCGATATAGAATCAGCTTTTAGGATTATCCCAGTTTCACCTCTGGACAGCCCATTATTGGGCTTTCAATGGAAGGGTAAATTCTTCATGGATGCGGTTCTTCCCATGGGATGTTCCAGTTCCTGTGCTATATTTGAGTCATTCAGTACGGCTTTGGAGTGGGTGGCAACGACTAAACTAGGGATAACAGCTATGTTTCATGTGGTCGATGATTTTCTGGTGTTAGCTAATTCCGAAGCTAAGTGTTTACATGACTTGCAAGTTTTCATTAACCTCTGTTCAGAACTCGGGGTTCCTCTGGCTCCTGTTGAAACAGTAGCCCCATGTCGAGTAATTATATTCCTGGGCATTACGTTAGATGCTGAACGTAAAGAAGCTAGGCTACCAGAGGATAAGTTGATTAAGGGTCGGGCATAGTTAGGTGAATTTCAAAGGAAGCAGAAGGTGACTCTGAAGGAATTGCAGTCTGTTTTAGGAGTTTTAAACTTTGTCTGCACTGTAGTACCCGGAAGTGTGTTTCTAAGAAAGTTATTAGATTTGAGCATTGGGGCTCGCAAGCCTCATCACCATATTCGCTTGACTAGTCAGGCAAACCTAGACTTACAGGTTTGGCAGAATTTTCTGATCCAGTTTAACGGCAGGTCTTTCTTCATAGATGATGATTTCCTGACGGGAGATCACTTGCAATTGTATACTGATCCGTCCGGCGGCATAGGATTTGGAGCGCTGTATGGTACCGAGTGGTTCTATGGGCAGTGGCCAATACAATGGCACTCCTATAACATCTCGGTCCTTGAACTATACCCTATAATGGCAGCGGTGGAAGTATGGGGTAACAGATGGGAAAACAGAAGCGTCTGTTTTTACACAGACAATAAGGCTCTTGTTTCAATCATTAACAAGCAAACATCTCGCGCGCCCACCATTATGGCATTGCTACGTCCCTTGGTTTTGGCATGTCTGCGTTTCAATATTAACTTTACTGCACGGCATATACCAGGTAGATTCAACACATTAGCTGACAAACTATCGCGTTCACAGGTACAGGAATTCCGAGCACTGGCTCCATGGGCAGATGCCAAGCCGAGGGAAATCCCCTACCGTGTCTCACCAGTCGGCTTGGGGATTCTCTAAGTCTTCTGCTCCAGGCGTCTCTAGCGCCGTCTACAAGAGCTCATTATGAGCGGGCATGGAGTAAGTTAGTGTTTTTCTTCCAGTCACTGGGCATGGATCCTCATCTGCCAATCTCAGTGGCAAGGATCCTGCTATTTGTGGCACGCTTGCATGCAAGCGGCTCTGCTCCTGCGAGTATAATCTCCATTATATCATCAGTGGCGTATTTCCACAAAATTAATGGATATCAGGATGCGTAAGCTAATTTTATCGTAGGTAAGCTACTGGCGGGAGCTAGGAATCTCGGATCTGTTCCCGACGTCCGCCTGCCCGTCACACTACCCATCCTCACTCGCTTAGTCCACGCTCTGCCAATGGTATTTTCTTCCCATTATCGGTGCGTCATGATGCGAGCCATGATGGTCCTTGCGTTTAGAGCATACCTCCGAGTAGGAGAGATGGTGCCTAGATCAAGGAACACAGCAAACAGTTGCTTGCAGTTGGGAGATGTCATGTTGAATGGTGACCTTATTACTGTGTCTTTCCAACGTTTAAGCACAGTGCTCGACAGGGCCCACAATCACTGCAAGTGAGAGGCGAATGTTTACAGGGATCACTCATCTACCCAGCTGCTTTTCTAAGAGAGTTTATACAGGTCCGTGGCCCAGCCTATGGTATTCTGTTTGCATACCCAAATGGACAGGCTATGCTGCGGTATGAGTTTGATGTGTCCCTAAAACAACTCCTCAGCTTTTGTGGGTACCAGTCTAGTTCCTTTAAAGGTCACAGCTTTCGCATTGGTGCAGCTACAGCGACGGCCTTGCGGGGGGGAGTCTGATGCACAAATCAGGGTGGCGGGCAGGTGGACGTCGGATGCATTCCGGAGATACATCCGAATAGCTTAAGCTGTTTAGGCCAATTGGTTGACAGTTTGTTTAACGAGGTGGGGTGGTCACAGTGTTTTGGTGACCTTGTGGCGAATTACCCCCACCTTGCTAAGTAGAAGTTGTGTTTTTGGTGGGGAATGTATGTATTCTTGACATCTTATGTTTATACATGTAGTGGTTTTTAGTCCATTACAAGGTAGGGACGAATCATGTATATAATGTTATTATCAAGATTGTAGGAATGTGGAATCTGAGAAACCGGAAGGCTGACACTGTACAAGGGTTCAGTGTCGTATCAGGTTTGGATTTTAGAGGTCACATTCCTGTTAATATCATTCCCAAACTGGCTGCACGATAGGCGGTCCGACTTCAATAAATAAACGTCATTCATTTGGCCAATTTCGATTCTCTGCTACATTGGACTTGTGTTGTTTATTGCATAAATGAATTTATGCAAATCAACAAGTTGCATAATAGATTTTATGCAATTGACAGAACAAGTCTTCCGCAGGTGCTGGCCTGTGTGCTTGAGTCAATTACAGCTCCTGGATTATCTCATCAGATCAGATTACTCCGTAAGATAATCCACCAATCACAGCACTGGATTAGTCCAGATGTCTTATCGCTCCGGTCAAGCAGTTACCCAGTGGTAGATGTGTTTTATATTCACTGATGATTTAAAATCCACCCTCCTCCCCACCTTTCTTCCTTTCATTGAATGTGTAGGTAATAAATACTATTGTACATAGTTGGTAAAAAAGGAAGTTGGAAAATGTCAAAAAACTTTCCCCACATTTCTTTGCAATGTAGGTGAACATGGGGATTTATTCTCTACTAGTTTGTGTTCATGGGATTTTGATGCGCTGACAGGCTTCCTCTTTTTCCATCGATAATTGGAATTTAGGTTTATATAGGTTAGGCGAATTACCCCCACCTTGCTAAGTAGAAGTTGTGTTTTTGGTGGGGAATGTATGTATTCTTGACATCTTATGTTCATTCATGTAGTGGTTTTTAGTCCATTACAAGGTAGGGACGAATCATGTATATATTGTTATTGTCAAGATTGTAGGAATGTAGAATCTGAGAAACCGGAAGGCTGACACTGTAGTCTATGCAACAACACTTCATGGTCAACGGTGTCAAACGCAGCCGATAGATCAAGGAGAACCATGAAGATAACATTCTGATTGTCCATTGCGCGCAGGATGTGATTCTGCATACAGACAAGGGCCGTCTCAACGCTGTGATTCGGCTTGTACGCTGACTGATAGGGCTCACAGAGATTGTGCTCGGACATGTGAGCTGACAATCTCGCAGCAACGACACATTCTATTGTCTTCGATAGATAGGGTAGATTTGACACGGGTCGGTAGTTATTCAAGACAGTTTTGTCTAGACTCGGTTTCTTGAGTACTGGCCTGATGTGCCCTTCCTTCAAATGCGAAGGCATTACCCCCGTTCTCAGAGACAGGTTAACAATTGTCATGAGCACAGGTACAACACCGTGCGCACAGTCTCTAAGAAGCCATGTCGGAATGGGATCAAGTTCACAAGATTTCACTGGCGACGACTTCAACAACATTCCAATTTCAGCCTCAGTGGCTGGCTCAAATGCAGTCAGCAGACACGTCTGCGGTGCATCATCAGCAGAGGCATTTACAGTGATGACATTCTGATTCAGTTCAGACCGAATTTTCGAGATCTTTTCTGAGAAGAAATCCGAGAACCGCACTGCCAGTGTGTCAGACGAGTCACATGGCGGTAGTGGTGTGCCATTATCAGTGTGTAGGAGCTTGGCAACAATCTTGAACAGCTGCTTCTGGTCACCAGATGCATCAGCAATTTGATTCGTGTGGTATTTAAGTTTTGCACGGTGCACAGACGAAGTGACGAGCTGGCGCTGGAGGCAGTAAGCAAGCCTGTCAGACTCCAGTCCAGATTTTCTCCATGTTCTTTCCAGTTGTCGTCTAACACACTTTTGCGATCGTATGACATCATTATACCACGGCGTGTGTGGTCGTACAATCACTGTGTGGTTCTTTAACGGTGCTTGCATGTCAATGATAGCCGCAATGGTTTCATTGTACATGTCAACAGCATGGTTCATGTCATCAGACAGATGATTTGACAGTAGCAACGAACGGATTTCATCACATATCGCAGTGGTATTGATCTGTCGATAATTTCGACTCGTCGTCGTTACCCGGACGTTTGGTGGTTTCACGAGTTGCAGTGTGCAATGAATTGCCGAGTGATCTGACATGTGTGGGATGTCTGTTCGTATATTGTTCAGAAACGTATCAGATGAACGCGTTATAAGCAGGTCGATGGTATGTCCGGCAACATGCGTCGGGACTTCCACGTGCTGAGTAAGATCTGCTGCATTTAGAATGTTTTGAAAGCGCTTAGTGTCATTGTCTGATGTATTGTCCATGTGGAAGTTAAAATCACCTGCGATCAGCATGTTTGACGTATACATCGACATGGTGTCCAACAAATCACCAAATTCTAGGAGAAATTCCGCAGTTGTAAAGCCATTCTTTGAGTTTGGCGGGGGGGGGCGATAGACGACAAGAAGACGAACAGACTGAGTGTCATTGCTGAGTTGTAGACACATCGATTCAAATGTCTTTGATTTCGGCATCTCGATATGTCGCGTAGTGAAGCCAGACTTGTAGACGACTGCAACACCACCACCGGTGCCGTGCGTTCTCGGGACATGTCGTAGTTGGTAACCAGCAGGTGTAATGCAACCAGTAGAGAAGGAGTCATCAGCACTCAACCACGTCTCTGTGATGGCGAGTATGTCTAGAGCATTGTCCTCAATGAGGTCACATATTACGGTCGCTTTCCCCGCTTGCTTCGCGTCACACACCGATCTGGCATTCAACAAGCAGAAACACACTTGGCGTATAGATGGAATGTCACATACACTGTCGAGTCGAATTAAATTCGATGTGTAGGTTTCACATCTCACGATGACGGGAAGCGAGGAGTAATCAGAACAGGAATGGGTCTTTGCTTTGACCTCCCTGCCCTACACCCCCTACGAGTCTACCGATTGTTCACGCGATCTAGTGGTCGTTGTGGTGCCACACAAGCATCTAATGAAAGGTAGCGTCCAGTAACAATAGAACGTCCAATTCGCAGTAGATCCAATCTATTGTATGTGATCATGATGTGGCAGTGCATTGTTCTTGTTGTCGTCACGCCTGGTCAATCGGCTACAATGTTGTGACACAGGTGCAGTTCACTATACTGGTACGCAGTGCATATAAATTACAAAAATGCTAAAATGTCATTAAGTACTTGTTAAAATGGCGCAGTCCACCTTCGACCTGAGACATTCATAAAAACAACTCTAAAATTGCACTGCTGTTCCACGGTTAAAAACAGGTAAAAATTTAAAATATCCACGAGCTTGTTTTGGTGCAGCCACATAGAGGCGCGACACAATCAAAGACTATAGATCAGCTAGAAAGAGAGCAACGAAGAGCAACTAAGCTGATTCCTGAACCGAAAGATCTTGGTTATGAAAGACGCCTATTAGAATGTGGCTTGACAACACTAGAGACTAAGAGGAGACCAAATAGAAGTTTTTAAGATATTGAATGGTTATGAGGATATTGATAGAAATATTTTCTTCAAACTGAAAGAAAGCAGTATAACCAGAGGACGCAATGCAGCATTAGTCAAGGAACAGTGTAGGTTGATTATGAGAAAGTACTCATTCTCAAGCACAATAAATGACAGGAACAAATTAGTGAATGTTTAAAAATAAAATTGTCACCCATCTGGCGAGGGCGCGTTATAGTTGGAAAATCTTTGGACTCTCGATAAGCCAAAGGCTTCTTTGTTCGCATGCCGTCTGGAGCTTATAACTCTGGACGGCAATCTTGTTCAATCTTGTCAGAACCTTGGAACTGGCCGCCGAGTGGACTCGCAACTGTTCTCGAACGAGCGCTGCGCATACGCCGCAGAAAAGGTCTATTGTGACCGTTGTTACAGGCTTACTAATCACAATGTCTTTGTGGGCAGTATACCTTCAACAAAGTTAGTGTGGTCTTAAGAACATTATATTAATTAATACATGAACAACTTGGAACAGGCTACGTCCTCTTAACACTTTGTGGCTACTGAACCTAGACATAGGTGAGTTACAAGGAAAATGGGCCGAGATTTGGTGGACAAACGTGACGAAGCGGGGTCTCTCGTACGTAACGATGTTTGAAATGTTCGTTCGTTGAGGTGTTGATATCAGACTGATGTGCCATTAATTGTTCAGCAAAATTCCAACGAAAATCTAACAGTGTGGGGACCTACTACTTTTTTTTTTGGTATTCTACACACGTATATTTGATGTGTGCACAACGAATTAAAACAGCGATGCAACGAATATAATAATTACACGGATTAAAAGAAGGCCGAAAACGCTAATAAACTAAGAGAAAGGAAAATACTAAGAAACTGAGTGAAAGGGAAATACTAAGAAACTGAGAGAAAGGGAAATACTAAGAAACTGAGTGAAAGGGAAATACTAAGAAACTGAGAGAAAGGGAAATACCAAGAAACTGAGAGAAAGGGAAATACCAAGAAACTGAGTGAAATACTAAGAAACTGAGAGAAAGGGAAATACTAAGAAACTGAGTGAAAGGGAAATACTAAGAAACTGAGAGAAAGGGAAATACTAAGAAACTGAGTGAAAGGGAAATACTAAGAAACTGAAAGGTAAATACTAAGAAACTGAAAGGGAAATACTAAGAAACTGAGTGAAAGGGAAATACTAAGAAACTGAGAGAAAGGGAAATACTAAGAAACTAAGAGAAAGGGAAATACTAAGAAACTGAGTGAAAGGGAAATACTAAGAAACTGAGAGAAAGGGAAATACTAAGAAACTGAGTGAAAGGGAAATACTAAGAAACAGAGAAAGGGAAATACTAAGAAACTGAGTGAAAAGGAAATACTAAGAAACTGAGAGAAAGGGAAATACTAAGAAACTGAGTGAAAGGGAAATACTAAGAAACTTAGTGAAAGGGAAATACTAAGAAACTGAGTGAAAGGGAAATACTAAGAAACTGAGTGAAGGGGAAATACTAAGAAACTGAGAGAAAGGGAAATACTAAGAAACTGAGTGAAAGGGAAATATTAAGAAACTGAGAGAAAGGGAAATACTAAGTGAAAGGGAAATACTAAGAAACTGAGAGAAAGGGAAATACTAAGAAACTGAGTGAAAGGGAAATATTAAGAAACTGAGAGAAAGGGAAATACTAAGAAACTGAGTGAAAGGGAAATACTAAGAAACTGAGAGAAAGGGAAATACTAAGAAACTGGGTGAAAGGGAAATACTAAGAAACTGGGTGAAAGGGAAATACTAAGAAACTGAGAGAAAGGGAAATACTAAGAAACTGAGTGAAAGGGAAATACTAAGAAACTGAGAGAAAGGGAAATACTAAGAAACTGAGAGAAAGGGAAATACTAAGAAACTGAGTGAAAGGGAAATACTAAGAAACTGAAAGGGAAATACTAAGAAACTGGGTGAAAGGGAAATACTAAGAAACTGGGTAAAAGGGAAATACTAAGAAACTGAGAGAAAGGGAAATACTAAGAAACTGAGTGAAAGGGAAATACTAAGAAACTGAGTGAAAGGGAAATACTAAGAAACCGAGTGAAAGGGAAATACTAAGAAACCGAGTGAAAGGGAAATACTAAGAAACCGAGTGAAAGGGAAATACTAAGAAACTGAGAGAAAGGGAAATACTAAGAAACTGAGTGAAAGGGAAATACTAAGAAACTGAGTGAATGGGAAATACTAAGAAACTGAGTGAAAAGGAAATACTAAGAAACTGAGAGAAAGGGAAATACTAAGAAACTGAGTGAAAGGGAAATACTAAAAAACTGAGAGAAAGGCAGAGGACCGGGCAGAGTGGGGAAACAGTTAGAGGCATATTGGAGTGGCTTGTCTTAAAAAAATATATAATCATTCGTACACATAATTGTGACATCACAAACCCGCCAATAAGTGGACATACGTTCTTCGTTTTCTTCCATTGTATGACCACCATCATTTGTTGATTATTCTGTCGTAGTTTTTAAGAATGAATCCTCCACTCAGTGACTCAACGATGGGTTTTTTCCATTTCCCTGTGTGGAATCCTTTGCTTCCCCTGGCATAGACACCAGATAGAAGGGAGACACCAGAGAGAACAACTATAATTTGAAAATGTCACAGTTCGAATTGAAAATAGCCACTTTATTGTTATCGTGAACCGTGAATAAACAGCGCACCAACAACAGGTTGTAGCACTTAAAGATATATTTTGCCGTACCACATCAAAGATTAAGTCTTCATATAATATTTCATATTAGTTACATACAATGGTTCACCAATAGCAGATTGTGCATTTGTTCGCACTCAAGCCACCACATCCAGTTCTTGTTCATTTACGATATTCCATCAACCGGCTCTTCTAGCTTTCATTTCCTACTTATTTATTTTTGCCAGTGTCACTAACCGTCAGTCAGCAATAACTTATAATTGATGCAGTAACCATACAGATAAATTGTACTATCATAAAATGTGTATTCGGTAAACTTCTTGTGAAATCAAATCAATCATTGCAAACCAGGAACGAACTTCAAATGTTGGTAATGAGGATTTGTTAAACACATCATGCATTTTATTTATTCAAAAATCTTCGCTAAAATCACTGTCACGTCAAGTAATGGTTAATAATTATATACATTTCCCTATATCTTTACCATTTTAAATAAATCCCACATATACGTAAAATTAACTGAAACAACAATTAAACACAACGAAAACAGGGAATGGAACACACATTTACACATAACACCAAGAGCTACATGTTGGCATCAGCACGTATACATGCACCAACACGGCCCGTGTGTGCCCAATGTCACCAACTCACACATAAAAGAAGCCCGACGATCAGCATATGCACATGTGTGTTGGATGCACTGAAAATCGTTAGATTGGCATACCTCTCTGCCTATCTAGCACTGGCACACGCGCTGCTCGAACTGTACCTGGCCACCAATGAGCACTACCCACAACTATTCTTACATTTACATATATACATATCACACATGCTCAATGATTACTCAACCTGGCCAATCAACATACAGCACGTTTCTCTCCCCATCACGCCATCAACGTATTCTAAAATGCTGCACTAACAGTTAAACCATCATTGCATCACATACTAGTATTCAGATGTACGCCGCGTACGTTCGGTGTCAGAAGAGAAACGAGATACACACTACACAGATATTGTGCTATTGAATAGAACGTGTTATTGTGGTAATCAATGTCTTATCACGTGTTCATTTATATCGTTGGCTTCATTCCCGTTGTGCACTGAACAAACTTGATATATCAATACGTCGTCCACATATCTGTCAGCGTGACTGTGTCTACTTGGGGTAGAGTCGCCGCTGGCCGTAGCGGGGCCCATGCACGGGAGGGCCTGACGACGTTGGAGCGGCGTGCTGCTCGGCACCGTGGCTGAACTGAGCGGGGTTGAACATCATCGGCACTGACGACGGCGGAGGCTGAGAAGTCTCCACGGTCGGCTGGAAACAACAACTTCCGGATTGCCACAAAAAATAACGTAACATATATTCATTTAGCAACACAACAAATAAATATATACGTAATTAACAACAACTTCTGGGTTGCTACAAAATATAACATACATTAATTTAGCAACTCAACAATTATACCTTAAACGTAATTTACTCTTCACAATGGCATTAATGATGTAGCTTCTTGGTCATATTGACAGATGCTATTATCCTCTGACCCAAGAAAACAACAGATATACCCCAGTGTAAAGTAAAGTAAACCTATTTGGCAACAAATTTAGGAAGTGGTTGTGTTTCAATTTTACTCTAATTGCTTTATGTCAAAACGAAAACGCACTGATTATCCGGTTCTAAACAGAGTGGCCTGATCAGACTCGAATAAGCAGGACACAGAAAAGAAAAGTGTGCCTTTTTAAGTGAAATTAAATAGTTTGTAGCCTCCTACATGTTAATTTCACCTCCTACATCTAGGATTCACACTCGATTCACATTACGCTTCTGTTATTTTGCTGTGTACCTGTTAGTAATCACCACCTCGACTGATTCTGGCCCAAGAAGAAATTACATCCACGTTATGACACATGCCACCAAAGTGCCTGTGGCACTGAAGGCTGTGAAGCTAACCAATACAGTATACATGTAGGTTACACAGAGCTCACTTCTTAAATTTCTACTCAGAAAACATTTAGTGTTCCCTGGTTGCCTGTATCTCAAGGTGAGGAACACACAGAGGGAGAGCTTCATCCACCACTGATATAGTTTCTGGTTCACGATAAATAAACACAAATCATCAGTATCTCTTGGCTTAGTTGGGAGTTTTGACCAGTATTTATAAGATTTAACCAGGTTTTAACCACTTTCCAGTCAAAGAACAGGTTTTAACTGGATTGAGATCAACCCTACCATCACGGGAACCGTCCCAAGTGCAATATCACGTTATGAAAACATTTCCGTCCACTGAGAAACAGTGAATCTACACCTGTAATTTTATACGGGAAATTATTAATAATTACATGCCGACAATCAATTCACACAAGCTATGCAACAACACAAGAAGTAACAATGAGTGCACGCGTGGACACATGTAAACATGCACACATGCCAGCGTAGCTAAACAAAGAATGTAGCAGGTCTGCATGCAGCAATAGTAGTACCGTTAATGTGCAAGCACACAAGGTTAGTAGGCAAACTTTGTTTTTATCTACACCAACTGAAAATTCCGAGATATCAGAGGACTGCCAATATTCATACACAGATAGACAGTTGGAACTTCAATGTAGCAAAATCATAATCACTGCATGATATCATGTTGTAGGTTTCCTTCACAGTCCAAACAAATATCAATAGCAAAAACTGGCGGTAGAGTATTATCAATTCCGAATAAACAGTGGAACCAATTTAGGCTGAGACAGTAGTTGAAACTGTTAGAAAGAAATTTGTGACATCACGTTTTTACTTAGTTCACAATAATTCCAACAGGTGACAGCACTTGCTTGCAGAACCTCCAGAACAGTTTCTGGACATTTGTCGAGTCCAGTTTGAGTTCTCTTGCACAGAGGAGGTAGGAATGACAGTTGTGTCTTGATGGTTACATGCACAATGAGACGGTACATTCACCATGCACTAGTCATGTCTCTTGATGTGCTAAGTAAAATACTGTAATCTTATTTGCTTACTAGCTTACACCCACCCGTGGTGCAACTCACATAATTATCAGTATTATAGTAGGTTAAATATATGTTGACTCAAACTGATGCTAATATGAATACTTATAATATGACAATGACAGTGTGTGTGGGTTACGTCTTGGTAACCAGAATACTTATAATATGACAATGACACAGTGTGTGGGTTACATATTGGTAACCACTTCACAATTCTCTCTTACACCTCCCTAAGGCCAAAGTGAGGCAGATGGGCGAAAAAGATTGTTGTAACAGTAGAAAGCACAGATCTGAGACACATTCCTCTGTTCCTCGTTCCAATCTCTCAAAACTCAAACGTTTCAGGTTTAGGCTTTACAACACAACCGAGCACTGTTCCACGAGATGTCACATGATGAACATCAACGTCACATGACAACCAGGAAGTGATTCAGTATAACGCTGAAGAAGGCATCAAAAGGATGCCGAAAGCTCTGTCTGAGCAAACAAGTATTCAGAAAGGTAACTTACTACATTTCCAAATATTGCTAACAAGTTCGACTCCAATTTCCTGTTACACCCTTTTGAAGGTTCTGTCAGTAGCAAGTGCTGCCAGCTGCAGCCGTTTCTGGTTAGTTTTAAAATGTACTTTTAAATGTTGACTCCTTAAGGAATGCTTTATCTCAAAGGATCAGACCAATAGATAAAAGTTAGAAACGATGTGATAAAAAATTCTCCCTGGTAAAATGACTTAGGTGCACAATTTCTATACTGTCACATGCCTTTCTCTGTGAAACTAAGCTAAGGTAGCCATGGAGTGACTGCATTAGTCAGGAACTGCGATGTTACCTGCATGTAATGCTGCACCTCCTGCGACACTGAACTGACAGAACTCCGCCGAGATAGCTGAAACATGCAACACCGCTACAGTGGCCATAGTAGCCACACACAACACTGCTACAGGGGCCACAGTAGCCACACACAACACTGCTACACTGGTCATAGTAGCCACACACAACACTGCTACAGTGGCCATTGTAGCCACACACAACACTGCTACAGTGGCCATTGTAGCCACACACAACACTTATACAGTGGCCATTGTAGCCACACACAACACTGCTACAGTGGCCGTAGTAGCCACACACAACACTGCTATGGTAGTAGCTACAGTAGCCACACATAACGTTGACATAGTAGTAGCTACAGCAGCCATACACACACAACACTGCGATGGTAGTAGCTTCAGTAGCCACACATAACACTGCTAAAAAGGTAAGTTCTTATATAGCGCAGTATCCAGTCCTCAAGACTGCTCAAAGCATTTTACACTTCACTCCCTGACAGACCAGTTTAATAGAACACCATCTCGATTTCTCTGGGAAGCATTCAGCCACGCTGCAATTAATGCATCAAGACTATTCATACACAAATATCCACCACTGTCTACAGCCAGGTACTCGTTCATACAGCTGAATGAACTGAAGTAATGTAGAGTAAACGAACTTGCCCAAGGTTTGACACCGCCACACAGGATTTGAACAAGCGTTCTCTCAGTCGAGAGTTCTTACCACTGCACTACTGCGCTCCAGTACTAGCTGTAGTAGTAGCTATTGCAGCCACAAATAACACTGCTATAGTACTAGCTACAGCTTCCACACATAACACTGCTATAGTAGTAGCTACAGCCACTACACATAACACTGCTGTAGTAGTAGATACAGCCACCACACATAACACTGCTATAGTAGTAGCTACAGCCACCACACATAACACTGCTGTAGTAGTAGCTACAGCCACCACACATAACACTGCTGTAGTAGTAGCTACAGCCACCACACATAACACTGCTGTAGTAGTAGATACAGCCACCACACATAACACTGCTGTAGTAGAACCTATAGCCACCACACATAACACTGATGTAGTAGAAGCTATAGCCACCACACATAACACTGCCATAGTAGTAGCTACAGCCACCACACATAACACTGCTGTGGTAGTAGCTACAGCCACCACACATAACACTGCTGTAGTAGTAGCTACAGCCACCACACATAACACTGCTGTGGTAGTAGCTACAGCCACCACACATAACACTGCTGTAGTAGTAGATACATCCACCACACATAACACTGCTACAGTAGAAGCTACAGCCACCATACATAACACTGCTATAGTAGTAGCTACAGCCACCACACACAACACTGCTGTAGTAGTAGCCACAGCCACCACACATAACACTGCTGTAGTAGTAGCTACAGCCACCACACATAACACTGCTGTGGTAGTAGCTACAGCCACCACACATAACACTGATGTAGTAGTAGATACAGCCACCACATATAACACTGCCACAGTAGAAGCTACAGCCACCATACATAACACTGCTATAGTAGTAGCTACAGCCACCACACATAACACTGCTATAGTAGTAGCTACAGCCACCACACATAACACTGCTATAGTAGTAGCTACAGCCACCACACATAACACTGCTGTAGTAGTAGCTACAGCCACCACACATAACGCTGCTATAGTAGTAGCTACAGCCACCACACATAACACTGCTGTAGTAGTAGATACAGCCACCACACATAACACTGCAATAGTAGTAGCTACAGCCACCACACATAACACTGCAATAGTAGTAGCTACAGCCACCACACATAACACTGCTGTAGTAGTAGCTACTGCAGCCACATATAACACTGCCATAGTAGAAGCTACAGCCACCACACATAACACTGCTATAGTAGTAGCTACAGCCACCACACATAACACTGCTATAGTAGTAGCAACAGCCACCACACATAACACTGCTGTAGCAGTAGCTACGGCCACCACACATAAGACTGCTATAGTAGAAGCTACATCCACCACACATAACACTGCTATAGTAGTAGCTACAGCCACCACACATAACACTGCTATAGCAGTAGCTACAGCCACCACACATAACACTGCTGTAGTAGTAGCTACTGCAGCCACATATAACACTGCCATAGTAGAAGCTACAGCCACCACACATAACACTGCTATAGTAGTAGCAACAGCCACCACACATAACACTGCTGTAGTAGTAGCTACAGCCACCACACATAACGCTGTAGTAGTAGCTACAGCCACCACACAAACACTGCTATAGTAGTAGATACAGCAACCACACATAACACTGCTATAGCAGAAGCTACAGCCACCACACATAACACTGCTATAGAAGTAGCTACAGCCACCACACATAACACTGCTGTAGTAGTAGCTACAGCCACCACACATAACGCTGCTATAGTAGTAGCTACAGCCACCACACATAACACTGCTGTAATAGTAGATACAGCCACCACACATAACACTGCAATAGTAGTAGCTACAGCCACCACACATAACACTGCTATAGTAGTAGCTACATCCACCACACATAACACTGGTATAGTAGTAGCTACAGCCACCACACATAACACTGCTGTAGTAGTAGCTACTGTAGCCACACATAACACTGCCATAGTAGTATCTACTGCAACCACACATAACACTGCTATAGTAGTAGCTACAGCCACCACACATAACACTGCTGTAATAGTAGCTACAGCCACCACACATAACACTGCTGTAATAGTAGATACAGCCACCACACATAACACTGCTATAGTAGTAGCTACAGCCACCACACATAACACTGCTATAGTAGTAGCTACAGCCACCACACATAACACTGGTATAGTAGTAGCTACAGCCACCACACATAACACTGGTATAGTAGTAGCTACAGCCACCACACATAACACTGCTATAGTAGTAGCTACAGCCACCACACATAACACTGCTATAGCAGTAGCTACAGCTACCACACATAATACTGCTGTAGTAGTAGCTACTGCAGCCCCACATATAACACTGCCATAGTAGAAGCTACAGCCACCACACATAACACTGCTATAGTAGTAGCAACAGCCACCACACATAACACTGCTGTAGTAGTAGCTACAGCCACCACACATAACGCTGCTGTAGTAGTAGCTACAGCCACCACACATAACACTGCTATAGTAGTAGATACAGCCACCACACATAACACTGCTATAGTAGAAGCTACAGCCACCACACATAACACTACTATAGTAGTAGCTACAGCCACCACACATAACACTGCTGTAGTAGTAGCTACAGCCACCACACATAACGTTGCTATAGTAGTAGCTACAGCCACCACACATAACACTTCTGTAATAGTAGATACAGCCACCACACATAACACTGCTATAGTAGTAGCTACAGCCACCACACATAACACTGCTATAGTAGTAGCTACAGCCACCACACATAACACTGGTATAGTAGTAGCTACAGCCACCACACATAACACTGCTGTAGTAGTAGCTACTGTAGCCACACATAACACTGCCATAGTAGTATCTACTGCAACCACACATAACACTGCTATAGTAGTAGCTACAGCCACCACACATAACACTGCTATAGTAGTAGCTACAGCCACCACACATAACACTGGTATAGTAGTAGCTACAGCCACCACACATAACACTGCTGTAGTAGTAGCTACTGCAGCCACATATAACACTGCCATAGTAGAAGCAACAGCCACCACACATAACACTGCTATAGTAGTAGCAACAGCCACCATACATAACACTGCTGTAGTAGTAGCTACAGCCACCACACATAAAACTGCCATAGTAGAAGCAACAGCCACCACACATAACACTGATATAGTAGTAGCTACATCCACCACACATAACACTGGTATAGTAGTAGCTACAGCCACCACACATAACACTGCTGTAGTAGTAGCTACTGCAGCCACATATAACACTGCCATAGTAGAAGCAACAGCCACCACACATAACACTGCTATAGTAGTAGCTACAGCCACCACACATAACACTGCTATAGAATTAGCTACAGCCACCACACATAACACTGCTGTAGCAGTAGCTACAGCCACCACACATAACACTGCTATAGTAGAAGCTACATCCACCACACATAACACTGCTATAGTAGTAGCTACAGCCACCACACATAACACTGCTATAGCAGTAGCTACAGCCACCACACATAACACTGCTATAGTAGTAGCAACAGCCACCACACATAACACTGCTGTAGTAATAGCTACAGCCACCACACATAACACTGCCATAGTAGAAGCAACAGCCACCACACATAACACTGCTATAGTAGTAGCAACAGCCACCACACATAACACTGCTGTAGCAGTAGCTACAGCCACCACACATAACACTGCTATAGTAGAAGCTACATCCACCACACATAACACTGCTATAGTAGTAGCTACAGCCACCACACATAACACTGCTATAGCAGTAGCTACAGCTACCACACATAATACTGCTGTAGTAGTAGCTAGTGCAGCCCCACATATAACACTGCCATAGTAGAAGCTACAGCCACCACACATAACACTGCTATAGTAGTAGCAACAGCCACCACACATAACACTGCTGTAGTAGTAGCTACAGCCACCACACATAACGCTGCTGTAGTAGTAGCTACAGCCACCACACATAACACTGCTATAGTAGTAGATACAGCCACCACACATAACACTGCTATAGTAGAAGCTACAGCCACCACACATAACACTACTATAGTAGTAGCTACAGCCACCACACATAACACTGCTGTAGTAGTAGCTACAGCCACCACACATAACGTTGCTATAGTAGTAGCTACAGCCACCACACATAACACTTCTGTAATAGTAGATACAGCCACCACACATAACACTGCTATAGTAGTAGCTACAGCCACCACACATAACACTGGTATAGTAGTAGCTACAGCCACCACACATAACACTGCTGTAGTAGTAGCTACTGTAGCCACACATAACACTGCCATAGTAGTATCTACTGCAACCACACATAACACTGCTATAGTAGTAGCTACAGCCACCACACATAACACTGCTGTAATAGTAGATACAGCCACCACACATAACACTGCTGTAATAGTATATACAGCCACCACACATAACACTGCTATAGTAATAGCTACAGCCACCACACATAACACTGCTATAGTAGTAGCTACTGCCACCACACATAACATTGCTGTAATAGTAGATACAGCCACCACACATAACACTGCTATAGTAGTAGCTACAGCCACCACACATAACACACCTATAGTAGTAGCTACAGCCACCACACATAACACTGGTATAGTAGTAGCTACAGCCACCACACATAACACTGCTGTAGTAGTAGCTACTGCAGCCACATATAACACTGCCATAGTAGAAGCAACAGCCACCACATATAACACTGCTGTAGCAGTAGCTACAGCCACCACACATAACACTGGTATAGTAGAAGCTACATCCACCACACATAACACTGCTATAGTAGTAGCTACAGCCACCACACATAACACTGCTGTAGTAGTAGCTACAGCCACCACACATAACACTGCCATAGTAGAAGCAACAGCTACCACACATAACACTGCTATAGTAGTAGCAACAGCCACCACACATAACACTGCTGTAGTAGTAGCTACAGCCACCACACATAACACTGCCATAGTAGAAGCAACAGCTACCACACATAACACTGCTATAGTAGTAGCAACAGCCACCACACATAACACTGCTGTAGTAGTAGCTACAGCCACCACACATAACACTGCTATAGTAGTAGCAACAGCCACCACATATAACACTGCTGTAGCAGTAGCTACAGCCACCACACATAACACTGGTATAGTAGAAGCTACATCCACCACACATAACACTGCTATAGTAGTAGCTACAGCCACCACACATAACACTGCTATAGCAGTAGCTACAGCCACCACACATAACACTGTTATAGTAGTAGCAACAGCCACCACACATAACACTGCTGTAGTAGTAGCTACAGCCACCACACATAACACTGCCATAGTAGAAGCAACAGCCACCACACATAACACTGCTACAGTAGTAGCAACAGCCACCACACATAACACTGCTGTAGCAGTAGCTACAGCCACCACACATAACACTGCTATAGTAGAAGCTACATCCACCACACATAACACTGCTATAGTAGTAGCTACAGCCACCACACATACCACTGCTATAGCAGTAGCTACAGCCACCACACATAACACTGCTGTAGTAGTAGCTACTGCAGCCACATATAACACTGCCATAGTAGAAGCTACAGCCACCACACATAACACTGCTATAGTAGTAGCAACAGCCACCACACAAAACTCTGCTGTAGTAGTAGCTAAGCCACCACACATAACGCTGCTGTAGTAGTAGCTACAGCCACCACACATAACACTGCTATAGTAGTAGATACAGCCACCACACATAACACTGCTATAGTAGAAGCTACAGCCACCACACATATCACTGCTATAGTAGTAGCTACAGCCACCACACATAACACTGCTGTAGTAGTAGCTACAGCCACCACACATAACGCTGCTATAGTAGTAGCTACAGCCACCACACATAACACTGCTGTAATAGTAGATACAGCCACCACACATAACACTGCTATAGTAGTAGCTACAGCCACCACACATAACACTGCTATAGTAGTAGCTACAGCCACCACACATAACACTGCTGTAGTAGTATCTACTGCAACCACACATAACACTGCTGTAGTAGTATCTACTGCAACCACACATAACACTACTATATTAGCAGCTGTAGTAGCCACACTTAACACTACTATAGTAGTAGCTACACTTTACACTACTATAGTAGTGGCAATAGTAGCCACACATAACACTACTATATTAGCAGCTATAGTAGCCTTACTTAACACTATTATAGTAGTGGCTATAGTAGCCACATTTAACACCATTATAGTAGTAGCTATAGTAGCCACACTTAACACTACTGTATTAGCAGCTATAATAGCCACACTTAACACTACTATATTAGCAGCTATAGTAACCACACTTAACACTGTTATGGTATTTCACATAATACTGTAACTATTGACAGCTGCAAAAAGACGACACTGCCAGAGCAAATATAGGAATGATACAAAGAAGTAACTAGCGGTGTTGCTGTAGTAACACCAAGAAAGAAGTAACTAGCAGTATTGCTGTAGTAACACCAAGAAAGAAGTAACTAGCAGTATTGCTGTAGTAACACCAAGAAAGAAGTAACTAGCAGTATTGCTGTAGTAACACCAAGAAAGAAGTAACTAGCAGTATTGCTGTAGTAACACCAAGAAAGAAGTAACTAGCAGTATTGCTGTAGTAACACCAAGAAAGAAGTAACTAGCAGTATTGCTGTAGTAACACCAAGAAAGAAGTAACTAGCAGTATTGCTGTAGTAACACCAAGAAAGAAGTAACTAGCAGTATTGCTGTAGTAACACCAAGAAAGAAGTAACTAGCAGTATTGCTGTAGTAACACCAAGAAAGAAGTAACTAGCAGTATTGCTGTAGTGACACCAAGAAAGGCAGCAACAAGTGAACAGAGCCATGATTCTGAGGCCAATGTCACTGGGCCTCTACCCATCTCTACCAGCATCTAATTACAACCCTTGAAGGAATGTAAACGGAACAAGCAACAGGGAGGTGTGTGGAGGATATACCACAGCAAGGCAAGCACACAAAACAAACACAGAAGGCAAAGGGCAGGGCATGGCGGTGCAATCTCATCAGGTGGCAATCAGTAAATGGTGCAAAGAAACTAGAAATGTTTCCCTTAAGAAATGACAATAACAGAAAGTTCAAATTAAAAAATCTTTCAAAAATCAACAGCCATTTAGTCTAAACTGAGAAATAAATATTTAAACAAAGCCCTCAAATTTGGCAGAACTATAAAGAAAAACTATTCATAAACACAATCAACAGCAAATCCATGCAGTTCTTTTGAAGATCCATGTTCTAGAGATCAGCCCGATATGCAGACATGTATATTTAAAACAATTATCTTAAGACATTCAAGCTTGCGAATGGTTCAGCTGATGGTTGTTTTATATGGGCATCAGTTTTAAGGCCAGACACCCCAGGTGAAATGGTGTTTTTTGACAAAAAATACTGAAAATGGTTTTCTGCCAGATTATTATACCTTTGTATGCATACTATCAATAAAGTTCACTTCTATGACAATTACGTACCTCTAAGTGAGTTTTAGTCATGGATCAAGCATGTCGATATCATGTAATGAAATCCATTATGCAATCTTTGACAGCCATTTTCTCAAAAACATTTTTCTTCAAATTTCTGCATTTGGAAACGGGATATCTCTTGGAATAATTATGCTATATAAATAATGTTTTCAGTGTTGCATTCAGCATATTCTGCTGTGTGCAATGATCAGACACTTTTTTTAAATGATGAATAGTTTGAAAGATATAGCCATATTTGTTTCCAAAAAACAAGATTTTTTTCGTATTTTACCAAAAAATTATTTAAAAAATAAAAACACATTTCAAAAAATGCTCTGATCATTGCACAATAGAGTCTATAGAGAACATGGATTTGCAAGAATTATAACTATATATGGATTCAATAAAAAAATGGCAGTGTTTCCAAATTTGCCAATATTTGCGCAAAATGGTGGCCATTTTGTTTGCTACCATGGAAACGGGGGGTCTGGCTGAAAAAAGTTCAATATATATTTTACTGAGTAAGACCCATTTCATGCATGTGCAAAAAAAATTGAACTGTTTGCACAAATTAAAAAATAATCCTATCTACCTGCCGTGTCTGGCCTTAACATATCTACTGGTGCATCACGAAATCTACGGGAAAGTTATAAATAACAACAACGAAACACTCAAAAGTTTGACACGCACAGCAAATAGGCAAAGCAGACAATTTGGGAAGAAACATAACCGTGCAGGTTGTGTAACGAGGCAGCCAGGCTGTTTTACATCGATGCATTCCACTTACATTCGCCTGAGCTTCGACCGGCTCCAGTGGTGCTCCTTGGTGGCCAGCCTGGTCTGCCTTGATGCCAAGCTCGCCGTACGTCTCATTGGGATCGTTTGTCTAAAGGAACACTCACAGTGCACTCACTCACACTGTCACTATAGTATGGAATGCTCTGCTGACTAGCATTATTTCTAAAGCTTCTCTTCAATCTGTCAAGGAAGCCTTAAAGATCCACCTTTTTATTACTGCCTACATTGCGTGAATGCCCGCAAAAACATTTTACTCTTAACCATTTCAGTACGATAGGCTGGATTTCTGGCCACACTGTCTGTGACGCTTCAGTACGACAGGCCTGTTATTCGGCATTGACGATGTCTGCTATTCAAATCATTTTTACTCATAATTATCCACTATGTGGAGCCACTTGTTGTGTACGGTTGTCAAGTCGAATAATAAATTAGCTATTCAGCAGAGGTCATCGTTTATTATCGTTTACAGATTCAACGTTTGCACTTAGTTAAGTCAAACTACTCTTATATTCAGAAAGTCGGGAAATGAGAATGAAGACAGCATATTTGTCACTAGAATGTTTGGAGTATAATCATAATAAGATGTATGATGCCAACAATGTTATGTAAATACATCACTCTGGTGCCTCTGACAATAACACCCACATGACATGACATGCTATACTAACCGTAATTGGCTGTGGTGCTGCTGTCTGCTGATTGACTAATGTTGGAACATCAGATGAATCTTGACCTTCACCATCCTTATTTAGACTCTCTGCGGTCACTGCAAGAAACAATCCCACATCAGCTGTCATGGCGACAACTGTATGAAGGCAGGATTGATAGCAGATGTTGTGCCACCATTGTAATGTAATGTAATGCACATTACTTACGTAAACAGTGTCGTTGAGATAAATCATCACGGATATTAAATGCATAACTTTGACTGTGACGTAGGCAAATGGCGACATACTGAATCCATCAGTTGCCAACATGTTTTACCAAAAAGTTTTTAGATATCATGTACATGTTATCTACAACTAATGCATAACCTCCTTAGCTTCTTAGCAATTCCATCCATCTGTTGACGATTTTTGCTCTGTACATGACAACGAGAATGCTTAATCCTTTGGATCTGTTGTGCCACTGAGCTCGTATTTTCTGAGGATACAAGTGCTAAAGAAATCATTCCTTTATTATTATTACCTGATGGTACAAACATGTTGGCTGGCATACTGGCACTCTTGGGCAGGGTGTTAAACAGGTGTGTCGGGGCGGCTACACAAGGTTTTGAAGCATTGCCAGCCAACACATCAACGTACTGCTTGCGGGCTCCTGTCAGAGAACAAGACAGTCACAGATTACAGACAGACATATTTATTTATGACATATTTATATGATATGCAGGCAAACCTGTGCACACAAATTTTAAACATCATTTGAACGGGATTTATTTGTTGTGTCAGTAATAAGTGAAGTTATTTCTTTTTAAATGAACGGTGTCCAATGCTGAGGGAGTTTGTTGGCTCCATCTTCTTAAAATCAGGTGAAATAATAGCAACGTTCTGAAGAAATCCCAAGAAATATTTTCTGAAATTGCATTTCCACCCTATCTCCATGGAGGTTCGTTGCTCTGGTGACGACTTTTCCACATCCTTGTTTATGATATCATGCGAAATTAATCAGGTATAATAATATAATCTCTATTTTTGCACATTAAAATGGCAATTGTACGTTCTTTACAATACCAGTATTTCCTTGATAATATGGCTGATATCACCATCATTTAAACTACTAGTTTTTAAAACCATTCAATCATTTCCAGTAAAACATTTACAATCGATTCTGTTCCGCAGGATACACTAGCCTGCCACACATAGCCAATATCGTACGCTGACACGTCATGAAACGTATCTAGAGGACATGACGGTAATTTTCACTACAATTTACGTATGTATGCTTCACCTCTGAGTTTGGTTTCCTGAGGATTTGTTTTAGAGAATTTAAATTATTTATTTTATTATAAAAAATATGAACTGTTATCTAAATAAACATATTTGACTACTTTTACTACTTTAAAGCTGCGTGGCTTAACTGGTTTAACCCATCAAGGATCTGGTTCTTTCATGTCCAAATATGTAATATGTGAACAGTTTAAATAATATCTGCAGTCGGTGTACAGGGCATGTATTTGTTGAAACGGTGGAAAGAATTGACTCTGCTCATTACATCTGGTAACTGGCCAAAGCCACTAGCAGCCTCCATACAAATGAATTTGTCAGTCACATGGTCTTTGAAAGTTCAATGAAAGTCAACAACATCAACCCAGAAACAAGAGCATAATCACGTGAAGATTCCAGTTTTGAGAATTACTTGAAATGATTATTCGCAGAATTAAATACGATGATTTTACCAAAGCTACATTCAGAAAGTTACACAATCGGGCAAGCATGTCTTAGTGGATACTAGAGGTTTGCATTAAAAAACAAAACAATTTGAAATGAGATAAGCAAAAAAATCAAATTGGGAGGCGCCTTTAAATTTATGCAAGCTGAATAATCCTGCCAAGTAAGATGCCCACTGCCCCCACTCACCTCGACTTCGTTGAAGTGAGAACTTGTTAGCCCCGGGGGGTGGAGCTACCCCTGGGATGGGTCCACCCCCAACTGCAGGGGGTCTGGCTCCAGGGGGTGTGCTGTTTGCAAGTCCATCGGGGGAGCCACCTGCATAATTAGGATACTTCTTAACGCTGATTAAACAACATATAGCTAGGAATCTTCCCACTCAGATATGCCAAGGTGTTTATTTCATGTAGCACATATATGTAGATTTAGTATTGATCAAATAGTAGTTAGAGGAATTCAAAGAAGAGATCTGCATGATGAAATTCCTGAAAATGAAAGTAATCGGGAGCAGACTGAGATGGACAGGACATGTAGAGAGAATGAGAGAGGAGAGACTGATGTAGACAGGATATGTAGAGAGAATGAGAGAGGAGAGACTGATGTAGACAGGACATGTAGAGAGAATGAGAGAGGAGAGACTGCTGTAGACAGGACATGTAGAGAGAATAAATGAGGAGAGACTGATGTAGACAGGACATGTAGAGAGAATAAATGAGGAGAGATTGATGTAGAGAGACGTAGAGAGGAGAGACTGATGTAGACAGGACATGCAGAGAGAATGAGAGAGGAGAGACTGATGTAGACAGGACATGTAGAGAGATTGAGAGAGGAGAGACTGATGTAGACAGGACATGTAGAGAGAATGAAAGAGGGGAGATTGACAAAGAGAGTGGGGAAGACAGAGGAGGGTAGAAGGAAAAGAAGAAGAGGAAGACAGGAACTAAGATGTAAATACAATGTAAACATTGTTCGAAATTAAGCCCTCTGAATTGGCGGCGCCAAAATATTCAAGTTATCGGTCCGACACCGCCGGTTCACAAACGCCACTGGATTTAGTATCATTTAGTACAATGTATGTAGATCTAATGTCTTTTAGTATGTGGATATGCGTAATGCTTTGTGTCAACCATGAGGTGCTGTCCATTTATCCATCCTTACATCTATCCATCTGTACATTTGTTCGCCCATTCATCCATCTGTCAATCCAACTATGTCCATTCATCCATCCTGTAGTCTGTATATACCACAGTCCGTCCGTCTATCCATCTACCCATCCATCGGTCCGTCTATCTCACCTGAAAGTTCGGAGTCCTTAGGGGGTGGGGCAGCAGGCTTGTCCAACTCTTCCTCTGTCTGGTCAGTGTTCACCCATCGCTTCCTCTCCGCGTCCCACACAATCTACAAACACGTCTCTCCACTCAGTGGTCTTGTACAGACCAGCACCAGACCTGGCCATCCTACTTAGTGTTTCATTTAAACACGAGTATATAGCTGCATCCCCAGTCTATGTAGCTAATATGCCTTTGGATTATTATAAGTACCGGTACACAGTCGAACCTCAGTTCACGGTCACCTCGGTAATACAGCCACCACGCAATTAAGATCACCTTACGAGAGTCACAAATTATTTCCATACACTGTAAAGTATTGGAAGTTAGTTCTGCTAATAAGGTCACCTCGCTACTCAGGTCACTCTTGTCCAGTGCCAACGGTGACCTTAATAGGGAGGTTCCACTGGTTTATTCACATCCTTCTATGTTCATTCAGACCATGTTGCTAATATAAGGTCATAGATCATGTGATGGATAGGTCGACTTAAACAATACAATGGACCCCACTTAACAGAGTTGTAAATAACAGAATCAACCATTTAATACTATCCACTGTCAGCTTTCACCCACCCGTGGAGCAACAAACAGCATGTCAAAGACATGTAACTAAATAACTCTAAATAAGTATTGTTGTGTTTTCTAAACGAAGTGTCAAACGAAGTGAATGCACCTTGAGAGGAGATGAATATACAAAGCTTCCAAGTTAGTGTATTCATACATAGATTGTCTTGCACCGAATCATTTGCTTAACAGAATCAAACTGCTCTACCCCAAAGTGGTTCATTTATGTAACATTCACTGTCTTTTGTAAAAGATTTAACTCAATGATAATATATTCTGAGAGATGTTTACCACGCCTGGATTACAGTCACCTGATACCTACAGTTTCACTGTGTTACACATAAGAACATGTCACTTAACAATGGAACAATTTTCTCCCAAAAATATCTAGTACCATTAACAATATGCACTTACAGTTGGATTTTTATCATCAGGCAGTTTTATCTCATTTCCAGATTTGCGAGCAAACTTGGACATGAAGCTTCCAAACCAGCTTTTGTTGGCCTGCAACAAAACAGCAGATCACTCATACAAACGGACATACACACATGCACACAGGCTAAAGCACAAACACATGCACATAGGGTCATTGTTTGTGGGACATATTCACAAACCAACATAATCAACAGGCATAAGTGGTTACTTGAAAAGTTGGGAGAGAATTATTATTATTTTCAGGACTTGTACATTCCTAGGTGGACTTGTAAACTTGTCTTTACTAATCCTGCTGTCTAGTAAAAATATGATTAAGTTCTGACCCTAAGTGGTGCGATTTACATTCCAGATTTTTATGGGCAGTTACACAGAAACTCAAACCATGTCATAGGGAAACAATTTGCATGAATTCGACTTAACCTAACTGAGTAAACTAAATACAGGTGTAAGAACACTTGTGTTTGGAGAATTACAGGAGCAAACAGGATGGATTGAAAGGGGTGAATGACATGAGGGAAGAGATCAGGATGATAAGCTGGGTGAGATTACATGAAGAGCATGGAGGTGGACAGACTAGCCAAGAGAACTGAGGTGGAGAAAGGCTACAGGAAAAGGGGAAGACCTCAGCTGAGATGGCAGGACGGATTTAAGGCCAGGCACGACAGGTAGATAGGATTGTTTTAATTTGTGCAAATTGCGCATTTTATTCTGCCCAACGTATGGAATGGATCACACTGAGTAAAACTATACTGAACTTTTCTTCAAGTTAACAAACAAAATGGCCACCATTTTAGTTAATGTTGACAAATTTGGAAACACTGCCATTCTCTTTTGAGCAAATATATAATGATAATTCTTACAAATCCATGTTCTATATATATTCTATTGTGAAATGATTGCAGCATATATTTTAAATATTTTTTTTGTCAAATTCAAAAAGGTTTTTGGCAACAGATACCAAATGCAGAATTTTTTTTGGAGAAAATGACCATCAAAGTTTACATAATGGATATGATTACTTGATATCGGCATTCTTCATCCATAACTAAAACTCATTTAGAGATATGTAATTGTCACAGAAGTGAACTTTATTAATAGTATGCATACATAGGTACAAATATGGCAGAAAATCATTTTGAGTATTTTTCGTAAAAAATACCATTTCACCTGGGGTGTCTGACCGAAAGTCGGAGGGAGAAGAAACGTGGAGGCAGGGGCTGCTGATAGGCAAGAGCAGTGCAGCAGTACAGGGACTAGACCTCACCCCTGTACAAGGGAACCATGATATAACCGAGACTCCTGCACACCGTTCCTGTTACCGTACCTTGTTGCTGTAGAAGTCTCTGTTGCCATCATTCTCCTCCCCGGGATACGTCTGTCTCCTCCTTCCCGTCCCCATCTTGTCATCCTCCTCTTCCCCGGGGTAAGTCTGCTTGCCCGGGGTCGCGACAGTCTGGTCAAAGTTGGACGCTGACGCCCCCAACGGCAGTGACGACCCGGCCGACTGAAGACAAGGGAGAGGGACATTTCATTATCACAATTCCTGAATATTTACACAAATGATTCTAGGTTACATAGGACTTTATCTTAGAATAGCGTGATGACTGTACATAGTTGGACACTTATGCTTTCACACACCCTAAAAATCTACAACAAGAATTATTTTATGTACTTATGTTTTTATGCCTATTATCTTGACGTATCTGAATACATGTAGCACATTACTGTATGTTTTTACGTGTCCGAATACATATAGTACATAATGACAGTATGATTTTGGACAATAAAAATAATTCTTTTTTGCACTGTATGTTTTTGGATAGCTGAGAATTTAATTATTTTAGGTGTCCGAATGCATATAATTATAGTTATTGACTTCAGAACAGTTATGGACCTTATAATATTTATTAATTTGTAATTGTAGGTACAATAATAAGTGATCTTGTAATATAAATATATATATACATATATTTACCTTATAATATTTACTAATTTTTTATTGTAGCTACAATAAAATCATATTCATTATGATAATGATCTTGTAATATACATATACAGGTGTACATATACATACATATTTGAGAAAGATTAAGAACAATGGTTTGATAACAGGTGATTTAATAAGTTTAAATCAACATTGTACTTGTAGACTCAACTAATTGTGTGGTCAAATTTTGAGCCAATAAGCCTGATTTGCGATGGCTAAATTAATTGAGAAAGGAGTCTTACGTGTAAGCGGAACACTATTCATGTCACTACTGAACTAATGCAAGAATGTTACAGCTGACATTCATGGCAGCCATTAAAGACATACACGCACATGTACACACACACACACACGCATGCACACACACACACACTCTGGACGTAATTAATCTCCAAAACTGAAACCAATCAGGGGTAGTCCTGGAAGTTCACAAAGTAAAATAACAGTGTTTAGTATTGTTTCATTACATCACCTCCCCTCACCAATTATGTGGTGTGGAAAGTAACATTTTGAGCAATCCAAAATGTCTACCACACCACAGCCTATAGCCACCATGCTACCTGGTAGACATATCCATATTTGCATCAATGTGGAATATTATATCTTCCATTCTCTATGTGGCACCACTGCAGTGATTTATTTTCAAGCGAAACGTTGTGACGACCAAAGAAATGCCCACCAATATACGACACAATTCATTATTTGGGACTTTGTGAACTGATCTGACCACCCATAAAATGTCAACAACAAAACTGCTAAAAACTACTGTAAAAAAATCAAAACCATAAAACTATTGCACAACTTGAACAAAATGTGTACATGGTTAAACTGTGAACAAGCAGAATATGCACAACATAACCCCGGCTTCATGTCCACATATCAACACAGAACAGTACACAGCAGACCATCTCTAAACCAGCCACCCAAATGACCAACACAAAATGGCCTGATTAAGGAGATATACAGACGTGCAGTTCGGCAAACCTATAATCCACAGTAGCAGGGTAGTCGCTTTTGCAGAATTAGTTTCAAAGGAAATATCAAACAGACTTTCATGTTATTCTGATAGAGTGGCCATTTCTGTGGGTTGGACACTTCAAGGGGGTCTGTAAAAAGTAAGTCAACCACACCACCTCTCAATCACCACCCCTGCCCTATGACCCACGACCCAGCTGGCAAGGATCTCACCCTTATTACCAAGTGGCTAATGTTTATTCATTTTTTATTAAGTTTTTTTAAGTATTTTTTTTAATAGTAATATTATTATTTTTCAACCATGAAGGTAAAATACTAAATAGGTTGATTAAAAAACAATTTGTACATAAATTAAATATAAAAAAATATACATAAATTAAACACATTATGTAACACAAGCACAGGCCTAACATATTGTACTGTAATTTTCAATGTTAGGTCAGTGCCTGAAGTGGACTGACGTTATAAATGTTAATATTATCAACTGGTACTGCAAACAGATTTTTTCAAAATTGTTTCTGAGTGAAATATGATAATTGAAATGCTCAAAAAGAAGCCACTCACTCTGTGAAAACAGGTCAAAACATGTCACAAAAACATGTTTCACAAATGTGTTTTTCCTTAGAAACTACCAACTATGTTGTGTTTACTCCCAATGTAACTCACAAGTTATGTCTCTAAAGTGAAATCCAGCAATTGTGTGCAACTTGCAAATTTAAGTCCATCAAGACAAGTGGGCCGCTCTACCGGCAATGAAATTGTGCAAAGATATGTGATATTTCAAAGTTTGTGGGCAGGGCTTGTGTATACCAGGCAGTGGTAACTGAGAGGTAAGTGGTCGATGTCAATCAAACACAACATCAAATTCAACACAACAGTCGCCTTGCGTAACATGGGGTAAGCCCACCATGAGGAGAGGGGCTACTCCGAAGCGAAATAGACCTCCGCTGGTGGCCGAGGTTTGCCATGCATGCAGAACCTCTGTATTGAGTGGCGTGCTGCAAGACTCGGGGAGCTGCACCGGCCACCGCAGAAACTCTACCGGTGAATTCTTCTCAACAGCAGTGCTGCCATCGACGAACTCCTAAAAGGAAGTGCACCCCCCAAACAAACACAGTTTCCACGACAGAAAGGTGGATGATGAATCTATGAAACATGCAAGATGTGTATACGTACATGGCACATGCAGTTAGGATCACATGCTGGCATGCATGGTATATACCAATAACTATGTGATGGCATGCTTGACATATACCATGTGTGACTCTGGAATGGGAGGGACTATACCGTAAATGTAATAGAGCAAACTGAAATACTTTTAGTACGATTAAGAGTACAAATACTGTACTTAGAAAGTGAGTGTAGTCCATTACCTTCATTGCATGTAATCATGTTTGCAATCAAATCTGGTTAATCAATTTGTCAGAACAGACACCCAGTGGAACCTCACTATTACGGTCACCCTCGCAACCGTGACCTCAATATCAAGGTCACCCTGGCAACCGTGACCTCAATATCACGGTCACCCTGGCAACCGTGACCTCAATATCACGGTCACCCTCGCAACCGTGACCTCAATATCACGGTCACCCTCGCAAACGTGACCTCAATATCAAGGTCACCCTCGCAACCGTGACCTCAATATCAAGGTCACTCTCGCAACCGTGACCTCAATATCAAGGTCACCTTCGCAACCGTGATCTCAATATTAAGGTCACCCTCGCAACCGTGACCTCAATATCAAGGTCACCCTCGCAGCCGTGGCCTCAATATCAAGGTCACTCTCGCAACCGTGATCTCAATATCAAGGTCACCCTCGCAACCGTGACCTCAATATCAAGGTCACCCTCGCAACCGTGACCTCAATATCAAGGTCACCCTCGCAACCGTGACCTCAATATCAAGGTCACTCTCGCAACCGTGACCTCAATATCAAGGTCACCCTCGCAACTGTGATCTCAGTATCAAGGTGACAATGTAAGCTGGACTAATTTTCTATACTTTATAATTACAGAAATAATATAGGATCTTCTCAGGGTGATCTTAATTGCGAGGTGGGTAAATTACCATGGTAAAGTAAAGTACGATTAAAGTTTACATTATATAATATGATTTTACAATAAAAATGGTAAGATTTTATAGCTGTAATGAACTTTAAATTTCTGCCTGAAATTTAGAAAGCCCCTGTTCAAATACATTCCTCTTGCATTCGTGGAATCCAACAATCTTCTGAGTATATTTAAAACAAGTAACTCTTTTACTACACAAAATGGTGTAAGCCCAAAAAATTCATAAATAAAGTTGGGAGATTAAATGGGACTTACATGTTCTTATGTTCACAACTACATATTTATATATATATAATGATATAAGTAAGAGGTATATATATAATTTTATATATATATATATATATGTATATATATATATATATATACACACACACATGTAAACTGAGACTAGGGGGTACGAATGTAGCCATGTGTGGGAAAGCCTGCACACAACACCATCTGGCAAGCAGAGGAAGTACTGAACTCTCACAATTGAGTTCCTAAAAAATACTACCAATTGTAACTGAAACATAGAAGCAAATTAATGGTTGAAGAAAGAAGAATACTTGAGATGTTCAGAAAAAATTCTCGGAGGTGTTCAGCAGAAACGTTTTGAGGTGAACACTGTCCAGACGTGATGTCTTACCTGGTGAGTCTGACCGAATGACCCAGTCTGCCCGGGAGCACTGAGGGCGTCCACCTGACCCACGTAGCGGGCTGTGACGAGATTGTCAGAGGAGCATGACGACATGTCGTCAGAGGCCGAGTCTCCCTCCCTCTCCAGCTAGTGCAAGTGATGAGAGAACTCGTGAAACGCAGAGAGCATGCAGGTAGTGTGACAGACTGTACAGGGGATGTCTCAGAGACTATAGACAGTGTGGTTTCTCGGGAGACTACGGACTGTGTGATGTCTCAGAGACTACCGACTGTGTGATGTCCGGGGACTACATTGTTGTGTCTCGGAGACTACAGGGTGGTGTATCAGAGACAACAGTGTGATGTCTCGGAGACTACGGTGTGATGTCTCAGAGACTACAGTGTGGTGTATCAGAGACAACAGTGTGATGTCTCAGAGATTACGGTGTGATGTCTCAGAGACTACAGGCAGTGTGATGTCTCAGAGACTACAGTGTGGTGTATCAGAGACAACAGTGTGATGTCTCAGATACTACAGACAGTGTGATGTCTCAGAGACTACAGTGTGGTGTATCAGAGACAACAGTGTGATGTCTCAGATACTACAGACAGTGTGATGTCTCAGAGACTACAGTGTGGTGTATCAGAGACAACAGTGTGATGTCTCAGAGATTACGGTGTGATGTCTCAGATACTACAGACAGTGTGATGTCTCAGAGACAACAGTGTGATGTCTCAGAGATTACGGTGTGATGTCTCAGATACTACAGACAGTGTGATGTCTCAGAGACTACAGTGTGATGTCTCAGAGATTACGGTGTGATGTCTCAGATACTACAGACAGTGTGATGTCTCAGAGACTACAGTGTGGTGTATCAGAGACAACAGTGTGATGTCTCAGAGATTACGGTGTGATGTCTCAGATACTCTAGACAATGTGATGTCTCAGAGACTACGGTGTGATGTCTCAGAGACTACAGTGTGGTGTCTCAGAGACTACAGAAAGTGTGGTGTCTCAGAGACTACAGTGTGGTGTCTCAGAGTGTAGTAACACTTGCCACATTTTCTTGGTTAAATAAGTATTTTTGATTGGAAATTCTAAATAAATGTGTTGTGTTTCAAACTGTGTTTTAAAAGGAGTATGATCTGGCGTGGCCATGTAATATCTGATACAACCCCCAGGGTGTGATGTTTGGAAGAATGTTAATTAACCAATTAATATTAACACTAGCATGTTAATGTTAATATAAGCATTAAATATAAATTAGTAGCATTAGTTTGTTAGCAGTATTGTATCAGACATTCCATCGTGCAGTTCAGTTTTATGCCTGACTGATCATTTCTGTTAATTGGTTACACGTTTATTCCACATCATCACTTGTTCAAGGCATCCGTTGTATGGGGAAAAGAAATTGAACAACAAGATGTCATTATTTACATAAATGACAAACCAAGGAGTATATTCTCTAGAAACCAAGCCACACAGAACTGTCATTTACCCCGTCACTTTCTATGTTTATTCGCTTCACTGGAATATTGGCCTCAGATCTACCAACTGCCAATGTATTTTAAAACACAACAATACTTATTTAGAGTTATTTACTTATGATTTACTTACACGTTTGAGATATACAATGCTTTTTGAGGGACTTTCTCCTATTTGTGAAAACAGAATGGTAAACCACTTTCCTCCAGAAGGCATCATTGTAGGAATAAGTTTAATTAAATAAAAATGCTGTATTGGTGGTAAGTACCATCTCAAGAAAGGAGGTTAAGATGGTATGGGCATGTGATGAGAAGAGAGGAGGATTATGTAGGAAGGAGGGCGATGGGAATGGAAGTGCAAGGGAAGAGGAGGAGAGGAAGGCCGAAGAGGAGGTGGTTAGACAGTGTGAGGGCAGATCTCAGGGAGAAGGGACTGTCGGGGGAGGAAGTGTACGACCGAGCGGTATGGAGGCGAATATCATCATACGTCGACCCCACATAAAAGTGGGACAAAGATGAAGAGGAAGAAGAAGAAGGTGGTAAGTGCTGTCTTTTGTGTCTTGCTCCATGGGTGGGTGTAAACAAGTCAAACATTAGTGAAGAAAGAACGCATAAAACAATGTCAACCTACAAAGTAAACACGAACAATAAAAGTGAAATCTTAACTAAAGACTTCAATAATCTGTGAGTGCAGACATGTGAGGCTCAAGTGCTGTCCTGACACAGAATGCACGTCAAATGAAACAAGGCTGTGAACCAATGAAATACCTCAGATAAATCGATGGCTTCTGTGTGACTTGCTTCGTCATTTTTCTGCAAAACCTTCAGCGATCAAGTAAGTTTATGTAAGTGTTCATCCTGTCAAACCCTGTTATCTACATCGAACAGTTTACTTCTTTCTTCAAAAGTGGAAAATGCAAAGTAACATAGGTAGTTCACCATCTGGTGGACTGACTGTGATGTACAAAAACATGTTCTGCTGAAAAATCTTTGAATATGCAATACCGCTCAGTCACTGAGGTATTTAAATTGTGATTCCCTGGAGTCGCTGGCTTCGTCTGCACTGTTGATACAACCGTGACCAGTGAAGTCATTTACTAGTTTGGCTCACCTACCTTCCATACACTGAATAGGATATATCTGCCAGGGGTAGTGTAGTCAAGCTACCACCCCTGGCTTGCGAGGTTGCAATACACGGACATGTAGATTTAGTGGCTTGGCTTGTGAGCAACAAACTAGGCGCTGTGAAATAAAAGTGGGTGCTGTGTTCTATGAACACAGACGTGTTGCAGATGCCAAAAGATGGCGAAGCAAGAGAAAGTCAAAGTCAAAATCACAATGATGAAATGTGGTTTTCTTTGCTTCGCGAAGGATGAACAGCAAGAGTTAGAAGTGACAGCCTGACAGGTACCCCAACCCCACCCTGGCACTCACCGGCTGTGCGTTCATGCCGTAGTAGTCGTAGCCAGGTGGCGCTCCGCCGTCCTGTGATTCGTCGTCTTCGTCAGTCGTCGTCGTCGTAACTGCAGAGTTCATGCTCGCCATAAGGTCAACACCTTTCTGTCCCTCCTGTGGCACCTGCCCTTCACCCTGGTACGCTCCCTGCTGCCCGGCGTTGTCACCAGGTGCCGCCATTGGTGGTGGCCGCAGTCCAGTGCTGCCATCTAGGAGGGAACAAAGAGGCATGTTTATACAGGTACCTTCTGGTTGTAATGTAATTTACATATATAACATTGGTAGCAAAGGCAGAGTTTGACAGAGGTCACGTGCAAAATTTTGATTGTGAAGCAAACAAACCTCGACATACTGGATCTTTTTCTAGGAAATAGGTTACGTGCTGGATATGTCAACTGATGTATCCAGTGAATCGCACTTTGCTTACGTCACAATCAAAATTACTATTGCTGCATGTCATCTCATAAATCAAACATTAATGTATATAGTTGTCACTTTAAAAACGTTGCCTTACGTTTTTGACATAAAGAAACATTTTTGTGGTCAGAATTTAAATAAAATATAACAATAAAACAACACGTGTTCAGAATCCATTTTTTGATCGCTTGACAGACTTTTTGCTAGGCAACAGGTCATGTGATGGATAGGTAAATTCCGATGAAGCTTGTGACACGTTCAATGTGGTTTTGGACCTGGGGCCATGCCTTTGAAAGCAGTGTACAGCTATGGAAATAAACTGTTTCCTCCCGAAACACCTAAATTTCAACAACAATATATGGTTCATTAAAACATATTTAGATGGCCAGGATGTTATAATAGATAGTTTATAAGGTAACATGATTTTACAATAAAAACCAAAGGAAACACTCCCTTTAACATGATGGTATTTCATACACCTGCAACTGTCTGAGAGGGAGGAGCGCTCTGCCCCAACACCTCCTAGTCTCCTACCTGTCACGTCTCCAGTTCCTGACTCTGGCTGGTAACCAGGGTAGCCATTGTCAAGCTGTCCTTGGCTCCATTGCTGGGTCTGTTGACTAGGGTCCCACTGCTGTTGTTGTGTCTGCTGCTGACTAGGGTCCCACTGCTGTTGTTGGGTCTGCTGCTGATTAGGATCCCACTGCTGTTGTTGGGTCTGTTGCTGATTAGGGTCCCATTGCTGTTGGTGTGTCTGCTGATTAGGGTCCCATTGCTGTTGTTGGGTCTGCTGCTGATTAGGGTCCCATTGCTGTTGTTGGGTCTGCAGATTAGGGTCCCATTGCTGTTGGGTCAGCTGATTTGGGTCCAAACCAGGCTGTGCATGTTGTTGCTGGTAATCTGGTAATTGTTGTCCTGAGAAATTGGAAAGGACCTTCAATATTGGAAAACAACCGTGTTTCTTAGATACCAGTCATACATCCACACACCAACACACACCCACACACACCCACCCACCCACCCACACACACACCCACCCACACACACCCACCCACACACACACACCCACCCACCCACCCACCCACCAACACACACACCCACACACACCCACCCACACACACCCACCCACACACACCCACACACACTCACACACCTGCTCATTAACACTGTCCAATCATAACCCTGTTGTGACTACCTTTACTCTTACAGTCCACAACATTGCTACAGTCAAAGGGTAACACATCTACCAAACACACTACACATCTACCAAACACACTACACATCTGCTAAAATTATTCTCTGCTACAGCCAAGATAGTTCTCGATAAACACATGGAGAGAGGGAGACACTAAGTTATTGTCGCTTATGCCGTGTAACATTTTACACAAATAAAGCTAACATAATCTCCTGTTTGCAAAACAATATATTTCACTTCAAAGAATTGAAGAAACTAACAAAACACCAGGATATTTGTGGCAAGAATCTGCCCTTCATAGAAACACGAACCGCTATAAATTCTTCCTGCCAACTACATAAAAAAAGACTGTCGGTATATGGCACCGAGATCACACACACCTGTGACGATATCTGTCTTCGAACTATCCTGGTGCACTGCAGCACCGCTCTGGCTAGCTGTTGCATATATCTGGGCGCCAACGTTCGGTGCGAATGCCACGTGTTGCTGTCCATAAAGCAAGATGTCTCCCACCTCACTATTGGTGGCAGTCGAACCATTGCGCATGCCTATGACGGGGGTTTGAGTACCTGAGATTGTCTGCATGCTTCCGTCCTGAGATAAAGAAATCATCCATACATTAGACCCTGAGCTGGGACATAACGAAGTACTTTGTTACTGTACTTGAGTAGAAAAGTTTACTTTTCGTGAGTAACGAAGTACATTTTTTTAGGAGTACTTTTACTTGTAACGAAGTACAAATGTGTGTACTTTTCATAAATGTAACGAAGTATCCATAATTTAAAGTTAAAAAATATTAGTAACGAACGATAATGCCTGAAGCCCGGAACTGGTTTTCCCCAGCATATATCTATAAATAGATATCAGCCGGAGCAACAACTGGTAGTCTTTTCTGATTGGCCTATTATTGCCATTACCAGGCATGATCACCAGGTGGCGTGAATATTGCCAAGATTATATGATGTCATTCGCGTTCAAAGATTTATTATGGAAGGATCAGCTGAAAACGATCATTTGCAGCATCCATTGCCATACTTATCCAGTATGTTTGAGATTAAGTCAGTTCACGGGGCTACTGGTAAGTTGATCTGTCTGTTGTGTGCGCCGATATGCCAGATCTGTTGATCACCTTCGAACCTTCCTTACACACGTGGTCGGTAAATTATTAGTGTTAGACTTACGCAGGTAAAAGGTATTCTTGCCTCAATTTTGCTGTGCAAATGTATTACACCATAACACGTCGTTATTTGTACAAAAGGTGCAAGTGCATTTAATATGAACAAGATATGTTCTTAGATTTAGGTTTGAGATATTAGTGACCTGAATAACGTCCCGAATTGCATTAGTGATAAACGCATGTCGAAATTCACACATTATCGCCCCAAAACATTCCCTTAGCTGTGACAATTTAAACTGCTAATGGTTACTCAGATTTATCTTAATAATAAAATAAGTATTGTTAGGGCCTATAAATGTTGTTTATATGTATTCTTGGTTCATGTTTTCAATATTTTGTCTCACATATTGACCCTCAGGCCTGGTCGTAGACAATATTTAATGTTCATTGTACACACTACTGAATAGGGTATTACCATTATTTTATTTCTTTTGTCACTGTCTTGCATAGTATGTATAGTTTGTTTGAGGAGCCTGTCACTGTATCCTGCTGAGGATCCTGTCCTGTTCAATAAAGTGTTTGTTTTGCACACTACTGAATTTACTTGTTTGTTTGCAGTGGGTGACCATGTCAACAGTTTTTTAGAAAAGTACTTTTGCATTTACTTCAAGTACATTTGTTTACTTTTTACTTGTACTTCAAGTACATTTTTCAAAAAGTACTTTTACTTTTACTTGAGTAGCTTTTTCCAAAGTTACTTGTACTTTTACACAAGTACAAAATAAATGTACTTGTTACAGCTCTGATTAGACCCAAAGGTGGGGTAAATGTACGCATACACGAATGCCTTGAAGAGTTGTGGAGTTGACAGGTATTTGATCAGTGGGCGTGAAAGTGGTGAGAGAAGTAATGAGAAACAATGAGTATGTGAATATCACACTTACATATATGAATATTTCAAGTGGTTGGCAGTTCACCGCCCATTATTTATAATTAAGAAATATACACGTGTATGGACACATATTTATATATATATATATATATGAACAAATGTTTGTATATATGTATGTATGAAAGATCATTAAATATTAAATTCTGGATAAGTGTGCACATATATAATAAGAGTACATTATGCGTATGTGTATGAATGTGTATGCATGCATGTGTGTGTGTGGGAGCATGCATGTTGATGTATGTATGCATGTGTGTATGTATTATGTATATACACTGGTAAGTATATGTGCTTGCATAGACAATGTGCAATATTACATATATATATATATATATATACATACACATACATACATGTCATTACTTTTAGACCAGTAGCTATTTCTATCTGCTGTTATAGTATTTATTTGTACACATCAGAAACAATGGCAGCAGCATTCCTACTATGCCAGCACACATACCTGGAACGCTTGGTGCAGTCGGTGCAGATTAACCAACCAATCAGGATCCTCCACAGCGTCGTCTCCCATCTGTAGACGCAGTGGGTCGTACAACTTGAGGCGATCAGCAAACTGATACAGTAGCGCCACCAGTGTGGAGGTGTAGAACTGTGGGTTCTGCAGTAGTGTGCGTGCGATGACTTCACAGTAATGTAGAGCCTGCAGACAAGACACGTGTGAGACAGATGTGTTTGTTTCTTCAACATTGTACCACATGTAGCAAAACACTATATAAATAAAGTATGCATATATAATTAATATATATATATATATATGTTACATGTATATATATAGATATGTTACATGTATATATATATATATATACATATATATATATATAAAAGCACATGTTAATGCAATTTCAATCACAAATACTGATGTACTAGGTTTGTTTTATACATTGCCGTGTATTTGCGGTTTTACATTTGAATGTTAGAGGTTTAGCAATGGTCTACATTCTACAGAAAATAAAATTGTTGCATTTTTAGTACATTAGGCATATGTATGTGTAAATAGAGTTTACGGCCTTGTATGTGAGTGTGCGTGCATATGTTGTACAGCAATCAGCACTCGGCAAATAGGAAGTGTAATTGTTTCACTGAAACTAAGTAGAAATCTACAAAACAACTGTTTCTTACATAACACTAGAAGACGGATGACGGAGACAAAAGGATAGGAACAGGAAACAGGGCATAGGGAGGTAGTGACACCCCTGGCAGTGACACCCCTTTCTGCAGAGGGTGGTGAACAAGGTAACTACAAGTTGACATGGTTGTAGGAATTAATAAAGAATAACATTTCTTCTTTATTAATTTTTACTAATAAATAGCGTTGTTTACTATAGTGGTGACCCTGGCATGATGCATGGTGTTGCAATCTCTTTGAACTCTTCAAGAGTGTCAGAAAATTGATCTTTCTTGGTCAGCACACAGAGTTTCGAAGGAAGACGGATAACGACGGTAGCCTTCCACACACTTGTTTGCCCTGGTACCCCAAACCTCGTGGTACCAGCACATATACCCTTTTCGTTGAGGCTGCAGTACATCTTGGTAAGTCATGTATGACTGCTGTGATTTACAGTGGTGATTCTCTTTACCTCAGCCACCTCAGCATACATCCTTTCATTGCTCATCGTGAGCGTAGCAGTCTGGCACGCCAGGGCGTTCAGGGTAACTGAGTCGTCTTCTTTAGCCATGCTGAACTGACCAGAGGTATTGTGGACGTTGGGTACACTGAGCAGTCTGTCAGCCATTTTTACCAGCTGCTCTACGGAAAACATGTCCGCTAGCGACCGGACAATTAGTTGTACCTGCGATGGAAGACGTGTCAGAAACTCTCCCGTCGCAATCACGTCGCCTTCGATTGACCGCCCCAGGATTCTTTCAATGAGGCGCAACATATCGAACGACCTCTGGTCGGTCAACGGCACCAAAGCGTACAATCTCGGGACCGCTCTGCAGTGCATGGCGAGCGACGCTCCAATAAAGTGGCCTTCAGTTCGTCGTAGGCGTTGGGAGACGGGGGTGTTTCATCATTAAGTCCATCACCACATTCGTCTCCTCCGCCGGCATTTACTGTATGCAGTGGTCATGTGATGCTGTGCAGAAATGCGATGCAGCTGGAACTTGCTCTCATAGTGCAGGGACCACTTCGCGGGGTTGTTCGTCCACAGCGCGGGCAGCTTAATTGCCACAGCGTTCACAACAATAGGAGTGGCCGGCAGCATCGGTTCGACCGCGACGCCAGCGGCAGCTAGAACGGCGGTGGTGGTGGCTACTGCAGCCTGTGTGGCAGCCAGGTCAGCCTTAGCTTGCTCCACCTGTTGTGCCATTGGCATGTGAAGTTTGTTTATGTACCGCGGTGTGTGTGGTCAGCACTGATCGAGGTAGTGGCCGGCCAGATGGTCAGGAACAACAAACACGCTGATAGCACGTTGCGCCAAACAATGCTGGGCTGAACTTTGTCATTAACCTCACTGTTGTATTGCAGGTTGCATGTTCAAATCATGTCAGGGTCACCACTACAGTAAACAGTGCTACTACTAGTTATTCTTTATTAATACCATAATCATCTACAACCATGTCAACTTGTAGTTACCTTCTTCACCACCCTTCGCGGAAAGGGTGCCACTGCCAGGGGTGCCACTACAGGGTAAATAAAACAGGAAGGAACTTTCCTGATAACCAACAGACTTAACATTTCATAATGGCAGGTGGACGCAAAATGTTTGGGACTCATTAGCCCGTGGTAGATTTTGGAAATTGACCTTTTACCTAACAAAAACTCTGTCAGGTGATCAAAAACTGGATGCCGAACACGCGGTGTGTTCGTGCATTCTGTCGTATATGGTATTTAAATTCTGGCCACAAAACTTATTCTTTATAACAAAAACATAAGGCAAAGTTTTTATGGGTAGCCAGTACCTGAAAACGGCCATAAGCCATATCTCTGTTAATACTGAACATATCTTAACCAAATTTGGAGTACTAATTAGTTAAATCAACAGTACATGACATGTGGAATATAGGCTCTTGCTTGGGTATTACCATGGCAATGAACATTTTAGTGTGATCGAGGGGCATGCATCATTGAAAATTATTCTGTGCTAACAACTGTATATGTGATCATGCAATTGTCAAGAATCATTAGCTAGTATCCTCCTCTGTCAGATAATGTGGTCTGGGCAAGGAAATCTGACAGCAATGACTGTTGTGAGATGGGACTTTAGATTTAAGCATTTTTCAAGGCGTGTTGAGTGAAGTTAGTGAAGTCAGATATCCTTGCTCAAAACCACCTTAGCTGACAGAGGAGCATTCTAGCTAATGATTCTCAACATTTGCACGATCACATATACAGTTGTTAGCTCAAAATAATTTTCAAGGATATAAAAATCTGTCTCACTAGAAATGTTGATTGCCATGGTAATACACATGCAAATGAGTCCATATTTCACATCTATATATCATATACCATTCATTTATATAGTTAGTACTCAAAATTTGGTTAATATATGTTCAGTATTAACAGAGATATGGCATACTGGTTAGTGGCTACCCTTAAAGTGACGACTGTGTGCATTAATGTTTGTTTTATGAGATGTCATGCAGCAATGGTAATATAATTTACATATATAACCGTTACCAACATTGGTGGCAAAGGGGAAGCTTGACAGAGGTCACACATAAAACATTGATTGTGGCGTAAGCAAACCGCGATGTGTTGGATACATCAATTAACAGTACAAGGGAATACGGTGTGATACGGTGAGGAATGTCGTAGTCACCTGCTCCAGGAGTCCAGCCTCGAGCAGTCTCAGCATATAGATCATCTTGAACGTCTGGAAGGAGATGGCGACAAAGAGAGGGTTGCCTAGTGATTGGGCATACTCATACACCTCTGTACACTGTATTGCCATGTTACTCGCAAACTCTCCGAATGGCAAACTGCAACAAAGCAAGGAGAAAGGATTGGGGCTCACGAAGACAAGATGGTTGATACTGTACAGGGCCATCCATAAGGTATGTCATGCAATTTGTAAACAAAACAAAAAATTATACATTTATTGATTGGTTCCGCAATGAAAACAAAGAATTACAAAGTAAAAAAGGGAATAGGGAATTGTGAATCCATGTAAGTAATGTCATCCTTGGACAACAGTGATTATTGCTACACTAGCCTGGCTAGCATTTACAGTAAACAAATAAACTGCAATAACATGACAACTATTCAAAATTGCTGCATAAGCCCAGTGACATTAATTATGAAATAATAATTAACTAATGAAAACAACATATAACATGTAATTTTGATATAAACATGGACCACAGTAAACTAGATTGACATAAAAACATATAATAAGATAAAAGTGTACACAAACACACAACACCCCAGAACTACTCTCTGGCTGGAGCACTGCATACATACAACATTTATAATTAATTTGTTTCTCGTCTTTCAACTTTTGCCTGAGGTATGCACCCCAACAAAAGACCTTCCATAAGCTATCTACAGGTGTGCTAATGTTCACTCTGCCCACCTGTGACTGGAGCCAATGAGGACGAGTTTGGATGACCGACGGGTGCAGTCGGTGAGTGCGACAGACGCCATCAAGTAACAGAAGTGACTGGCATGGAGGCAACCTTTAGCAGCTGAAACACAAGTCAGATCTGTGTAAACACTTTTCTTCAGATAAATATTCAGCCTTCTCCGGCCTTTCTGTCTTGCAGTATCAGACATGCACGCACGCATGCATGCACATGCACTCACACAGTGTTCGCACCATATTTCTTAGTACTACACATTTTGCAGCTGAAACACAAGTTGGATCAATGTAAGTGTTTTGCTTCAGATAAAAATCCATCCAAGTCACTGCTGTGTCTAGTCCTGTGTCTAGTCCTGCATATGGACAATCACTCAGAAAAAGAACTCATATTATTATTATCCTCAAACAAATTTATGAATCGCAACGAGACTAACCGAGAGTGTCCCCGAGGATGATAATGCTTTTGCGGTCGAGGTCGGGCTTGTTGGACTGGTTGGAGAGGATCATGGCGAGGTGAGGTCTCCAGTCTCCCCACTTCTCATCCATTGCAAGCTGAACACAACAAAAACTAAAAAGGTAAGTTCTTATATAGCGCAGTATCCAGTCCTCAGACTGTTCAAAGCACTTTATACTTTACTCCCTGGCAGACCTGTTCAATCGAACACCACCTCGACTTCTCTGGGAAGTATCCAGCTATGCTGCAATTAATGACTATTTGTACACAAATATCCACCACTGTATATACCCAGGTACTCATTCATAATGTTATTACAGCTGAGTGAACTGTAGCAACGTAGAGTAAACAAACTTGCCCAAGGTTTGAAACCGCAGCATGATTCGAACCTGGGTTCTATAGGTCAAGTGTACGAAGCTCAAGTCACTGCGCTCCACAAGTTGACAACACACCATGGCAACTCACTCACACATCCACACATCAAACTGTCATATCCATCACGTGACCTGTTGCCTAGCAACAAGGTCCATAAAGCCTTACAAAAATGGATGTCGAAGATGTGGAGTGAATGGACATTCCGCTTTATACCTTGTTGAAATTCTGGCCTGAAATGTTTTTCGTTATGAAAGACAAAGTTGATCAAAATTAGAAATGAATCAGGGCTCCCGTTAGTGTCATATTACGCGTCTATACGCACAATTTTGGCATATCACACATTATTTTGGACACCATTGTGTGAATCTATGTTTTTAACCTGCCCTGGGGGGTTCGCCGTGCCAGAAAACTGCGTCAACAAAACAATTATGATAGCTGGTGAAATCTGGACACCGATATGCTTTACCAGCGATCTGATTGGCCTTGTGTGCACACTCCCACGGTTGAATTTTCAACGTCGGGAAACAACCGAGTTATTTCGAACATTTACACAGGAAGTGTTCGCGATGAGAGTCGTCGAGACATGTGACAAATCAACACAGCGTACGTCGCGAGCCTTGTCCAGGGAGTTTTATGAATGCCGTAGTCACATCATCGTTGTACTTGCAAAACCTCGCCATAACACACACATCTTACATTTTTGTAAAGAGTGATCGTTACAAAATAGTAAGTGTATTTTTAACGTGATATGTATCATTGTACATAGGTGTCATAGATATTGTTGACATGTTGTGAAGAAGTTTGGAAGTTCTACGACTACGTGGTTATTTTCATGCTGTGGTTATACTATAGGGTCTAGGTCAGAAAGAAATGATTGCTGGGTTTACTTTTTAAATTAAACAAAGAAACTTATTTAATTTCTTGACAATATGTGGTGCTGCATATAATAATATCATGTATTAGATCTATTATATGAACATATGCTCGCAGTCCAAATAGCACCGCAAGTGAGCATCTTCGACTTTGTCTCGGAACGCCACCAGCTTGTATTATCGCTCACATCGGATGCAAACCATGGCATATAGATAAGAGTATCGTTAGCAGCACGAATAACATATTGGACCCCCACAAAACATGGACATTCGCATGGCTTAGTAAGACTAAGTTGTGTAGAAAGGTAAACATATTGGACACCCATTAACAGAACATGGACATTTGCAGGGCGCAGCTGGAATTTTTCACTAAATAACATTAAAATAAATTGGTTATTTTTTGCATATCTTTAATGACAATCTTGGCCAGACACCCCAAAACAGGTGAAATGGTATTTTTGGAGAAAAATATTTAAAATAGATTTCTGCCAGATTATGATAGCTTTGTATGTTTGTTATAAATAAAGTTTACTCGTATGACAATTACATATCTTTAAATTCTATAATTTGGGCAGAATAAATTAGACTATTTGCATATATTATAAAATAGTCCTATCCACTTGCCATGTCTGGCCTTATTTTATAAAAGATAACTTAAATTGATACCTGAAGAAAATCTCATATTTATATGACACGTGCAGATGATGTCTTCTTATTGTTCATCATCTAAGAACTACTCATGCCAGCTGTTTACAGAACTTCATTGGAAGACAACATTGTCTGTGCTTGGTTATACAGTTGCAGGCTATCATTATTCTGACTAAAAACATACACACACTCGCACAGTCACACGTACAGACGGACACTCTCCCATACGCTTGCCCCTTGGCGGTTGGAAAACCCGAACAAATTACCCCTTGATTTCAATTTTTACCCCTTGTTTTCAACAGCAGGGGTTACATTACTCCATTCCACAAACCCTACCGAGGGCTCTGTGTATGCGAGAATGTTTCACCTAGCAGATGTCTTGCAGCCCTAGTAATGTAAACTGTAATGCATATTTATATAGCTATATATATATATGCATATATATATACATATATATATTACAGTTATCAGTGTTGTTGGCATGGCAAAGTTTGAGGAGGTCATGCACATCATTTTGATTGTTGTGACATAGACAAATGCATATGTACTGGATCCATAAATGTTTATTCAGAAGTTATTACCATTATATATATATTACTAGGACGGCATGACATATTTTTGTTCTTAAATTTGTTCTGTGTGTCCATGTCATTTCTGCTCTCGCCAATAACAACGTAATGCCACAATGGCACCCTCTGAAGAACAGAACAACATTTCACCACGTGAACAGTAAACACGAAAGTAAATATTTCAAATAACTACCTTTTTAAAATACATCGCCAATAGGTAGACCAGACACCAATGGTCCAAGGATGCAAATTAACAGAAAAAGGGGTGGGTGGACCTCGGTGCCTGGGAGGAGATACTATGTCACTACCCCCACAGTTACCATATTAATATATAGACAACACAAAAGTGTATATTTGACTGCCAGCTGATCTAACTGTTCCAGCTTTGACTGGCAGCTGATCTAACTGTTCCAGCTTTGACTGGTAGCTGATCTAACTGTTCCAGCATTTACTGGCAGCTGATCTAACTGTTCCAGCTTTGACTGGCAGCTGATCTAACTGTTCCACCTTTGACTGCCAGCTGATCTAACCGTTCCAGCTTTGATTGGCAGCTGATCTAACTGTTCCAGCTTTGACTGGCAGCTGATCTAACTGTTCCAGCTTTGACTGGCAGCTGATCTAACTGTTCCAGCTTTGACTGGCAGCTGATCTAACTGTTCCAGCTTTGACTGGCAGCAGATCTAACTGTTCCAGCTTTGACTGGCAGCTGATCTAACTGTTCCAGCTTTGATTGGCAGCTGATCTAACTGTTCCAGCTTTGACTGCCAGCTGATCTAACTGTTCCAGCTTTGACTGGCAGCTGATCTAACTGTTCCAGCTTTGACTGCCAGCTGATCTAACTATTCCAGCTTTGATTGGCAGCTGATCTAACTGTTCCAGCTTTGACTGGCAGCTGATCTAACTGTTCCAGCTTTGACTGCCAGCTGATCTAACCGTTCCAGCTTTGACTGGCAGCTTATCTAACTGTTCCAGCTTTGACTGGCAGCTGATCTAACTGTTCCAGCTTTGATTGGCAGCTGATCTAACTGTTCCAGCTTTGACTGGCAGCTGATCTAACTGTTCCACCTTTGACTGCCAGCTGATCTAACCGTTCCAGCTTTGATTGGCAGCTGATCTAACTGTTCCAGCTTTGATTGGCAGCTGATCTAACTGTTCCAGCTTTGATTGGCAGCTGATCTAACTGTTCCAGCTTTGACTGGCAGCTGATCTAACTGTTCCAGCATTGACTGGCAGCTGATCTAACTGTTCCAGCTTTGACTGGCAGCTGATCTAACTGTTCCAGCTTTGATTGGTAGCTGATCTAACTGTTCCAGCTTTGACTGGCAGCGGATCTAACTGTTCCAGCTTTGACTGGCAGCTGATCTAACTGTTCCAGCTTTGACTGGCAGCTGATCTAACTGTTCCAGCTTTGACTGGCAGCAGATCTAACTGTTCCAGCTTTGACTGGCAGCTGATCTAACTGTTCCAGCTTTGACTGGCAGCTGATCTAACTGTTCCAGCTTTGACTGGCAGCAGATCTAACTGTTCCAGCTTTGACTGGCAGCTGATCTAACTGTTCCAGCTTTGACTGCCAGCTGATCTAACTGTTCCAGCTTTGACTGCCAGCTGATCTAACTGTTCCAGCTTTGACTGGCAGCTGATCTAACTGTTCCAGCTTTGATTGGCAGCTGATCTAACTGTTCCAGCTTTGACTGGCAGCTGATCTAACTGTTCCAGCTTTGACTGCCAGCTGATCTAACCGTTCCAGCTTTGACTGGCAGCTTATCTAACTGTTCCAGCTTTGACTGGCAGCTGATCTAACTGTTCCAGCTTTGATTGGCAGCTGATCTAACTGTTCCAGCTTTGACTGGCAGCTGATCTAACTGTTCCAGCTTTGACTGGCAGCTGATCTAACCGTTCCAGCTTTGACTGGCAGCTGATCTAACCGTTCCAGCTTTGACTGCCAGCTGATCTAACCGTTCCATCTTTGACTGCCAGCTGATCTAACCGTTCCAGCTTTGACTGCCAGCTGATCTAACCGTTCCAACTTTGACTGGCAGCTGATCTAACTGTTCCAGCTTTGACTGGCAGCTGATCTAACTATTCCAGCTTTGACTGGCAGCTGATCTAACTGTTCCAGCTTTGACGAGATTTCTTGATGAACGAGCCAGATTTGGAACTCGCTACCTCTTGGTCATAATACAAGCACTACACAACCCTGCCGACATAACAGGTAACTGAGACTAGATACAGAGTTATCCTGGAGTGAGTACTCACAGTGACGGCTGCAGGTTGTCTGCCAGACATCAGTTGATACAGCGTCTGTAGAGGGTCATTCATCTTCATCGACACATTAGCAAACCTGTACCACAGACACCTTGCACATCACATGCAGTCATCAGAATCAACATACGTAACTCAACACCACGGTAAAGATTTTGACCAGAGGTAACCAATCAGCACCTATAAAATTCTGATGTGGCATGGCACTTACTCGAATTGAAACAATGTTTTGAATGTGACTATCCTCCTCCAGAAGCCAGAACATGTCAAGTTGGCAATCAAAGGTTTGTATATCGACACAAGGCAGGTTCTCACAATTACTTTACACACCTACTGAATCAGGATTAAATTCCGAAGATGCCATTAACAAATACTTGCAGTCAAAACTATTAATAAATGTTGTAATGGCATCTGAAATTTACTGTGATTGTAATTCTTTCAAACATTTTTTATTTTTTTATTATTTTTTTAGAACAAATACAATATTGCAAAATTAAAATGCACCTTTATTTATGAACTACTAATCACACACATAAATTGATTATATGACAGACAATGAAAAACGACTTTTTTGCGTGTCATATTTTTGGTAATTCAGTCATACCTATTTCATTCAAAACAAATTTTATATAACCAAAGAGGTCAGCAATCACACAGGATTGTGATCGATATTATATTCATAACTCCATAAAGTAAAAATGTATCTTAGGTCTGAAACATCATGACTACATAATGATATATAGAAGCTAACAGCAGATTTCAGTTTTTTCTGAAAGACAGGCAACATGCAGTAAACACAGTTCTGAAACAGCAATAGGTAGAATTGAAGCTCTAACACTGGAGGCCTAGAGTAAGATGACGAGCTTGAGCACAGACCTTGTCATGACGGAGGCGTGTGTCTTCTGGTCCATCTTACTGGCGAGAAAGAGGGCGTGACCCCACAGACTATGCTTGATCGCCCACTCCAGGGCGTCCTACATACACAGAATTATTTTAGTCTACATATGGCCACATAATGGAACGACCTGATGTTTTTCAAGTAATCAAAACATGCTGAAATTTTTATGTTAAGTTCCATCTTGCAATGGTCATGGAAGTCAGATATCCTTTCTCAAAACCACCTTATTAGGCAAAGTATCCCAGGAGCTATAAACACAAGAAAAAGACAAACATAACAGCTTTTCTCTTTCAAGGACAATTTTAAAAGTCACTCGTCAGTTGCTTTACCTCTGGCGAAACGTGTTCTCTTGTTAAAATCAGCTCAAGAATTAAATTCTATCATCTGATTGGATAATTAGCAAATATGTGAATAGTTTCAGACAATATATATACAGCTTCCATTTTTAGATTTGTCTGCCAAATTTTGATGTAGTGTAAATAAAATGTTTGTCTGATGATCTCAGTCAAATATCAAATAGGTACATCAAACAAAATGTTGGAAGAAACTTTAGCAGAGCTACATCATACCTTCTTTTGACCGTGCAAAAGCAAGTTTCTAAATCGGTCGGTGACATCATCAACAGAGAGATCACTGCTGCCGCCGATCACTGATCGGTTAATGCCAGTTGTCGTGGCAACAGCAGACGAATCGTCCAAAAGATCTTCCCTGCTGCGGCTGATGCGCATGCCATGGCGACTGTAGTCGAGAGACGATGGCTCGTGACCTTCCAACAAGAGGTCAGCGATGTCTGCCCCAACGACCGTCTGGAACAAGTCAACAAACTGTGAGCAACAAACCAAGGGCGTCAATTATCACCTCTACAGTGGTGCCATCTGGCGATTTGAACACCATTCAATTCTTTCAGGTAGGAGAAAAGCCCTCTAGAATAACAGAGTATATCAAAACATGTAAGTAAATAACTCTAAATAATTGTGTTTTCTGAAAATAAAGAATGAACATAGAAAAGTTAATGGTCCGATGAAGTGAATGAACATAGAAAAGCTAATGGTCCGATGAAGTGAATGAACATAGAAAAGTTAATGGTCTGATGAAGCGAATGAACATAGAAAAGCTAATGGTCCGATGAAGTGAATGAACATAGAAAAGTTAATGGTCCGATGAAGTGAATGAACATAGAAAAGTTAATGGTCCGATGAAGTGAATAAACATAGAAAAGTTAATGGTCCGATGAAGTGAATGAACATAGAAAAGCTAATGATCCGATGAAGCAAATGAACATAGAAAAGGGTGACTGGACATCAGCGCCTGGGATGAGATTCACTTACAATGTCCCAAAATTAATATATATATATATATGAGGGGTTTCAGGGCAAAACGCGATATATCCATTTTCTGCGTTTTGAGAAAAAGTCACTTTTGTGCTTCATCCTCAAAGTTTAAATAACAACTTGTAAATTAAGTTGATACAGTCGCGCCTAGTTATAACGCGCCCTGTTATAACGCGGATTCGGTTATAACGCGGTCGGTCGTGGACCCCGAATTTCTGCCGCCAGGGGGAAAATGGGCGCTGTGACAAACTATATTAACACAGTAATAACTGCCAATTATTTTGTGTGAAGTTATCCCCGTCTTTGTCCACGACATGTGTATATTTGAAAGACTAGTTTGCGGACAATAAATTTAACGTTGACGTACAACTGCAACGAATCAAGTGTGACGCGCGTCACTACGTTGCCGTTCTTTATTCTGCACTGCCAATGCTATCAAAGGTATAAGTTTCTTTGACTATAATTATGGTAAATTTTAACTTTAGGAACAGTAAATGCAGAGCGAAGTATTGTTTGTTTTGAGCCGACATCAAACGAATCGTTTCCAATCTGCTGGTCATGCTCATGGCTTCCTCGGATCGCGTGTTCGCCTGGTTTTGGCGCCAGGCGGCTTGTAAAGTGCAATTGAAATTCACAAATACGCTTAAGAATGGGTTAAATACGTTTTAATACAGCTTAGTAGGCTAGATAAGTAAGCTAACATTGCGTAACAAATATTAGCTTTTCGCTGCGATGAACACAAAGCTACTGCCTGTACTGGTGCGCCAAAATAGTAATTCGTCAACCGTATACGAATTGGTGAATCGTAATATTGTTCGGCACGGTAAACGTGCTTTCTAAATTGGTATTTTGATACTGATTGAAACACGAAGTTAAGCCAATTGTGAGCGTACTTATAGTTTTAAATCCTTAATCAACTCTAACACAGCGTTTGTCAAACCATTTGCGTATTCGGCTGCTGAGTGCCAGGTCATTATTTTAGATCTTACGTCAGCGGTACCATATTATCGTTCAGTTGACCGTGGCTTGTTGGTTCATTGTTTATTTAAAAACGGTACACAATTCATCAATTTTATTCAGTTCAACATTCAACAGTGTCCAACAGTGTGTGACATTTAAACAGAATACACATTGACGTTGGTTGGCAGTTTAATAAGCTTCATAAACTGCGTATAGACTGCGTGACGTGCACACTTTGGCTTCGATGGCGTTGTTCGTGCAGCAGCAGTGTCGGTCGTCGTCATAGCGCCCCTGACGGCAGATACAGGAACGCGTCACGTTTATAACGTGCCCCGTTTATAACGCGGATTCATTTCGTGGACCCCGACTACCGCGTTATAACGAGGCGCGACTGTATATAGTTAGAATCCAAAATCATAGAGAATGCTGGCAAACTCAGAAATATCTTGCACATTTGTTACACAAAACGTGATTTTAAATGATTTTGTTATCAAAACGCTGTATATTCATACAGCTTGCACCATCATTCCGCGTAGTTGCACGTGCGGCACGGTGGTGCTGATTGGCTGAACATCGATATATCGCGTTTTGATAATAAAAAAGACGGATGGCGCTTATCGCGTTTTGAAAACAAATGCTGTTTTGTGCACATTGTTTTGTGGGGTGATTTATTGTATTATTGTATAAATTAGAAAATATCCTAGCTCAACATGTGTTTAAACAAACGTTTAGTCCTGGTTTGGTCGAGGAAACCCTGAAATCCTTCATATATATATAAGCCTAACTGCAGCATAGGTCGACCGCTCCATTATGAGATAGGATATACAACCTCCGAGAAAACGTCTCTCAAACTCACCAAAACTATTTCTTTTGGGTGCAAATAATTATTTATATCATTATATGTCTGGGTATACTATGTATATATAACAGTTCAAATTTTAAAATAAAAGATATTGTCCAGGGGTCAAAACAAAACTTTATGCAGACCGGCTCTGGTCTGCTTAAAAACGGTGGTCCCTTATGCTATTTGGTCGACATATGCTGCTGTTAGGTATATATATATATATATATTATACATTAAACTGGCTCCAACCCTTATTGATTCTATGACAGGTACATACGCCATTCTGTTTGATAAGCAACTGCAGGTATTTCCACAGTAGTTCTGCCGACTCTCGATCAACCATGCTGCCATCATCCCTACACTGGCGAGCCTTCTTCTGACAGTACATCAACACATCATTCTTGTGTGTCTCGCCTCTGAAAACACCAGGGAATCAACATAAAAAAATCTCGCACTTGCAAAACTTTCTACAGAAATACTCCTCAAATTGGCTTACATCGGTGAAACAAACCAAGGGCTGTAGTTATCACCACTGTATATATATATATTTAAAAACCGTTCCCGTTGAGTAATTAATTTCTGCTGTTACCAATAACAGCATACAAGTAAATTGTTTTTAAAGCCACAACATAGGCGTCTTCTCTGGGCAGTTGATGACCACTCACTGTTGCCATGTTTCCAAAACGTTTTTCTTTGCCACAAACGACAAAGTTGTTTTTCACATTAGTAGACGAAAGAACTGCACGTGGGGTGTCAGAATGGAATTGGAAAGTCGCCATAAGACAACCTGGCAAAAGCCCATTGAAAAAGACAACAAGTTAAAAACTTGGGTGGAAAAAATGGAAAGAAGCCAAATGGGTGGCCAGAAACAAACTGGACAAGGTGCACAGCAGCCTTATGGACCATGATACCCGATGAAGGTATGTAAGGTAAACATGCGGGAAAGATTGATTTAGCAGATGTTATGCCGCCCTTGTAATGTAATATACAGTATTACTTGTATCTTTGGAAACATTTTTAGTAGGCAAAGCTTGATGGAGTTCATACACATAATTATGATAGTGACGTAACAAACATAAACATATTGCATCCATCAATTGATCCGCCAGTTTACTGCAATATTTTCACAAATACTACAACCCGTCTGGCAGCCCGTCAGCTCAAACTTATCCTGTCCAAAATTAACTCAGCCCATCTCAAATTAACATAGCCATTCAAAACAAACTCAGCACATCCCGAATGAACTCGGCCCATCCCGAATGAACTCAGACCATCCAAAATGAACTCGGCCCCTCCAAAACAAACTTGGCCCATCCAAAACAAACTCAGCCCATCTAAACGACAGTTGGACGGGCCTCTAGGTACAGCTATGGTTGTGAGTAGGCTGATAACTCACTTGATGAGTGGTCCAGGGAAGATTGTCAGTTCATCAAGCACCCTCTCATCTCCGACCATGTCCACCAAGTCCTGGATAACCACCAGGGCAGGTTGACCGTCACTCGGCTGGTTGGGCAGTACCTTGACCAGTTGACCAGATGCACCAAATGACGCGCGGATGTGGGGCAGAGTGAACTTGTGTGGCGTGTAGCGCTTCGGTTCAACCACTGTCAAATGAGAACAACCAGTGTACGGGTCACATTCAAATGTGGGTGTTTAGCCGGATTGGGGTAAATTACTTCTGATCAAGTAGTACAATTCTAAGTACAATTTGGACAAGTAGAAGTACAAGTACATTTCCATTGTAATGATCAACAATAATATCAATAATATTAATAATTATTCAGGTTTTTTTAAATATATAATAATAACTATAAATGTAACCAGTATGATCATTCAGTGTTGTCAAAGGCAAAACAGTTCTAAGTAGTATTCTGTATTCTAACTACTCATGTTATGCACTTGAAGGGTGCTTGACATATTTCAGCAAGTACAATTGACCTCAAGTACAAGTGAAGGGTTTCAGGACAAAATGCGATATATATCAAATTTCTTCGTTTTGAGAAAAAAGTCAGTTTTGTGCTTCATCCTCAAAATTTAAATAAAAACTTGTAAATTAAGTTGATATATATTTAGAATCCAAAATCATAGAGAATGGTGGCAGACTTTGAAATGTTTGTTGCATATTTGTTATACAAAATGTGATTTAAAATTATTTTGTTATCAAAACGTATATCAAAACGTTGTATATCCATACAGCGCGCACCGTTACACCACATAGTTGCACGTGCGGCACGGTGGTGGTGATTGGCTGAACATGGATATATCGCGTTTTGATAAAAAAGACAGATGGCGCTTATCGTGTTCTGAAATCAAATGCTCTTTTTGCACGTCATTTCGTGCGGATTTATGGCATTTTTGTGTAAATTAGGTAGTATCCTAGCTCAACATGTGTTTATACAAATGTTTAGTCCTGGTTTGGGCAAAATTGGCATTTATCACGTTTTGCACCGAAACCCTTCAAGTGGATCTCGGTGCCACAGTACCAAAGCTAGCACATTAAAAGGAGGCAGGCTCTTCCTAGTTTTTCATTTATTAATTAATATAATGTTCTTAAGACTGCTAACTATGTTGAAGGAATACTGCCCACCAAGTTGTGATTAGTAAGCCCGTAACAACGTACACAATTTGAAGGTACAACCACGGGAACATGTTCAAATAGTACATAAAACATCCACTTTCATAACAAGTTTTATTGGCAATGCTGAGTCGAGTTATATTAACTGATATAACTGCTTTGGTGTTCAACTTTCCCATGTTCGACACAGCAGACTTCCTCTTAAAAATTACTATGCCCATTAATTCAGGGTAGGCAAACAGACTGGGTCCCTTTAATATATAGAATCTAACTGTTGTCTTACCAGGTTCAGGCTGTGGTGCAGCAGCGTAACTGTAGGACTGGTCGTAGTAGCTGAGGGCTGCGTTGCCCTCAGGGCCAGGATAGATGGGAGAGGCGATGAATTCATCTCCTTGTCTACTGCAGGGTCGAGAGCCATACCCACTCTGTCGGTCCCTGCAAGGACACTCCTCCGTTGTAACAGGCAATGGTTGTGGCTAGAAACTAGTGTTGTGAACTCGTTTGATTTTCGTAATCTATTGATGTCAGTTTGGTTAAATGAGGATCAATTATATTTATTTATACCCGGTTTATGGCTGGCCATTCTGGGATAAGTTTAAGGAGGTAAAAATGCTAATGACATGCTTGTTTTGACTTAAATAAAATCAATAAACGTTTTGAAGATAAATTAACCATTTTTTCTCAGACTTTGCCTAACACATTAGACAATACTCGAGACCAAAAAGAATGAATTTGTTATGTTGTTTAGTGATATTTAAATGCATTTAAAAACAATTTCAAAATATGTAAAAAAATCACCCTAAAATTGCATTTTATTTCATTTTGAAAAACTCCCTGAAAGAAAAATGTTTATGTTTGTAAGTACAAATACGTTATTGACATTCATGTTTTTTTTGTAAACAAATGCATATTAAGTTTGCTACAGCTTCATAAAAATGTTGCCACAATGTTGAAAGACAGCCAAAATCCGTACTGCATTTTTGGCACAACCCCTTCATCAAACGTAAAAACCATCCCGTGCAATTTTGCGTAAACACAAGTCGGGTTCATATCCCAAGTTATAGCTTTGTAAGTATTGTAGTTTTTTTTTTAAAGTTACATTAAGTAATACTTCCTGGATTAGTTCAACATGATTTGACAGACACTTCTATTATTGAGATTTACCCCCAAAGGTTTTCCTGCCAATTTGGCCCTACAATCTGTATTTGTAATGACAAATGTTTAATGATGTCGTGTTACGAAGGGCCACATGTTGAACTTATTGTGGTAGAAAAAATTGATTGACACCCGCTGGGGCCAGTCACATATCATTTCAACTGGTGGCGGAGGTCAGACGTTGGCAGGCATTGTCGCAGAATAAACAAAACTACTGCATTTATATAATTATAATACAACAGCATAGTGGCATGAGAATAATCAGACTATATGATCTGTGTTCACAGTGAACAAATTTATCTTTACGTAATGTTTGAACTGGCCTGCCGCACACGTGATCATCACTATGGAAACATCGTCAGTTACCAAGAATCTGAAAAGGGACTTTCCATAGACACACTAAAAATATTAGTTTTTTAAAGGATGGATTGGTGACATATGGCGCTAATGTCACAGATTTGTTTATAGTACACATGTTCATACTGAGACCTACTAATGTTCTATGAAGTAAAAGGTAAAGAAATCAACTGACATGATACTAGCCCCAGCTACCTTAATCACGGTACTAATACAACACATCATTGAATGCTGATGTAAACATACAAAATGTATTTAATTTAATTGGACGAAAATATGTGATATTAATAACCAGAGCATCTTTAAAACATTTATGTCAAAACTAACTAAACCATACAGACTCCGATTTTCTTCAGTAACGTTCTCAAGGTCATCTAATCTTACTAAAATAACAAACTAATATCAATATCTGCATAAAAAAGGGTCACTCACACATTGGGTGCGTCACTGGGGTACCCGAGGGCGGGAGTGGTGGACCGAGAGTGACCATGCTGACTGCCCTGCTCATAGTAGGCATCGGCCGGAGTACTGCCCCGAGAGTGGGAGTGCTGACTACGTTGGTCGTAGTACTGGTGGGCTGCTTGTGAGTAGTCGTAGTTACCCTGGTATCTACATAACAAACACCATGACAATGAGAGAGTGCTGACTGTGTTGGTCGTAGTACTGGTGGGCTGCTTGTAAGTAGTTGTAGTTACCCTGGTATCTACACAACAAACAACACTATGACAATGAGAGAGTGCTGACTGTGTTGGTCGTAGAACTGGTGGGCTGCTTGTAAGTAGTTGTAGTTACCCTGGTATATACACAACAAACAACACCATGACAATGAGAGAGTGCTGACTGTGTTGGTCGTAGTACTGGTGGGCTGTTTGTGAGTAGTCGTAGTTACCCTGGTATCTACACAACAAACAACACTATGACAATGAGAGAGTGCTGACTGTGTTGGTCGTAGTACTGGTGGGCTGCTTGTAAGTAGTCGTAGTTACCCTGGTATCTACACAACAAACAACACTATGACAATTAGAGAGTGCTGACTGTGTTGGTCGTAGTACTGGTGGGCTGCTTGTGAGTAGTCGTAGTTACCCTGGTATCTACACAACAAACAACACTATGACAATGAGAGAGTGCTGACTATGTTGGTCGTAGTACTGGTGGGCTGCTTGTAAGTAGTCGTAGTTACCCTGCTATCTATACAACAAACAACACTATGACAATGAGAGAGTGCTGACTGTGTTGGTCGTAGTACTGGTGGGCTGCTTGTAAGTAGTCGTAGTTACCCTGGTATCTACACAACAAACAACACTATGACAATGAGTGAGTGCTGACTGTGTTGGTCGTAGTACTGGTGGGCTGCTTGTAAGTAGTCGTAGTTACCCTGCTATCTACACAACAAACAACACTATGACAATGAGAGAGTGCTGACTGTGTTGGTCGTAGTACTGGTGGGCTGCTTGTAAGTAGTCGTAGTTACCCTGCTATCTACACAACAAACAACACTATGACAATGAGAGAGTGCTGACTGTGTTGGTCGTAGTACTGGTGGGCTGCTTGTAAGTAGTCGTAGTTACCCTGGTATCTACACAACAAACAACACTATGACAATGAGAGAGTGCTGACTGTGTTGGTCGTAGTACTGGTGGGCTGCTTGTGAGTAGATTAGTTACCCTGGTATCTACACAACAAACAACACTATGACAATGAGAGAGTGCTGACTGTGTTGGTCGTAGTACTGGTGGGCTGCTTGTAAGTAGTCGTAGTTACCCTGGTATCTACACAACAAACAACACTATGACAATGAGTGAGTGCTTTCTGTGTTGGTCGTAGTACTGGTGGCTGCTTGTAAGTAGTCGTAGTTACCCTGCTATCTACACAACAAACAACACTATGACAATGAGAGAGTGCTGACTGTGTTGGTCGTAGTACTGGTGGGCTGCTTGTAAGTAGTCGTAGTTACCCTGCTATCTACACAACAAACAACACTATGACAATGAGAGAGTGCTGACTGTGTTGGTCGTAGTACTGGTGGGCTGCTTGTAAGTAGTCGTAGTTACCCTGGTATCTACACAACAAACAACACTATGACAATGAGAGAGTGCTGACTGTGTTGGTCGTAGTACTGGTGGGCTGCTTGTAAGTAGTCGTAGTTACCCTGGTATCTACACAACAAACAACACTATGACAATGAGAGAGTGCTGACTGTGTTGGTCGTAGTACTGGTGGGCTGCTTGTGAGTAGTTAGTTACCCTGGTATCTACACAACAAACAACACTATGACAATGAGAGAGTGCTGACTGTGTTGGTCGTAGTACTGGTGGGCTGCTTGTAAGTAGTCGTAGTTACCCTGGTATCTACACAACAAACAACACTATGACAATGAGTGAGTGCTGACTGTGTTGGTCGTAGTACTGGTGGGCTGCTTGTAAGTAGTCGTAGTTACCCTGCTATCTACACAACAAACAACACTATGACAATGAGAGAGTGCTGACTGTGTTGGTCGTAGTACTGGTGGGCTGCTTGTAAGTAGTCGTAGTTACCCTGTATCTACACAACAAACAACACTATGACAATGAGGAGTGCTGACTGTGTTGGTCGTAGTACTGGTGGGCTGCTTGTAAGTAGTCGTAGTATCTACACAACAAACAACACTATGACAATGAGAGAGTGGTGACTGTGTTGGTCGTAGTACTGGTGGGCTGCTTGTAAGTAGTCGTAGTTACCCTGGTATCTACACAACAAACAACACTATGACAATGAGAGAGTGCTGACTGTGTTGGTCGTAGTACTGGTGGGCTGCTTGTGAGTAGTCGTAGTTACCCTGGTATCTACACAACAAACAACACTATAACAATGAGAGAGTGCTGACTGTGTTGGTCGTAGTACTGGTGGGCTGCTTGTGAGTAGATTAGTTACCCTGGTATCTACACAACAAACAACACTATGACAATGAGAGAGTGCTGACTGTGTTGGTCGTAGTACTGGTGGGCTGCTTGTAAGTAGTCGTAGTTACCCTGGTATCTACGCAACAAACAACACTATGACAATGAGTGAGTGCTTTCTGTGTTGGTCGTAGTACTGGTGGACTGCTTGTAAGTAGTCGTAGTTACCCTGCTATCTACACAACAAACAACACTATGACAATGAGAGAGTGCTGACTGTGTTGGTCGTAGTACTGGTGGGCTGCTTGTAAGTAGTCGTAGTTACCCTGCTATCTACACAACAAACAACACTATGACAATGAGAGAGTGCTGACTGTGTTGGTCGTAGTACTGGTGGGCTGCTTGTAAGTAGTCGTAGTTACCCTGCTATCTACACAACAAACAACACTATGACAATGAGAGAGTGCTGACTGTGTTGGTCGTAGTACTGGTAGGCTGCTTGTGAGCAGTCGTAGTTACCCTGGTATCTACACAACAACAAACGTCAACACCATGACAATGATTCAGACACTTGCTTAAATGTGTTTCTCTTCATAACCTTAATCTAACCATAATCGAGCTAGTGTATGTGTATGTGTATACCGGTCAGACCTGGGGTAATAGTAATATGTAATAGTAATGATTACAAATATTGAAGTAATAGTAATAGGTTGAGCAAAAACTCAATGTAATAGTAACAGAATAGGAAACAATGTAATAGTGGTGCGAGGACAAAACCCCAGCAGACAAAACCCCAGCGGACAAAACCCCAGCCTCTTATTTCAATTGTGGACAAAACCCCAGCACTGCCTAGAATGTTTTGGTGTATCATAAATTGTCTATGTATACATTATAACCTTATTTAAATAAGTGTTGAAAAAAATGTATAGTAATGCACTTTAGTTTCTAAATCCAACATTGTTGATAGAGATTATTATATTTTCCAATTAGGAGTATACTTTAGTTTCTAAATCCAACATTGTTGATAGAGATTATTATATTTTCCAATTAGGAGTATACTTTAGTTTCTAAATCCAACATTGTTGATAGAGATTATTATATTTTCCAATTAGGAGTATACTTTAGTTTCTAAATCCAACATTGTTGATAGAGATTATTATATTTTCCAATTAGGAGTATACTTTAGTTTCTAAATCCAACATTGTTGATAGAGATTATTATATTTTCCAATTAGGAGTATACTTTAGTTTCTAAATCCAACATTGTTGATAGAGATTATTATATTTTCCAATTAGGAGTATACTTTAGTTTCTAAATCCAACATTGTTGATAGAGATTATTATATTTTCCAATTAGGAGTATACTTTAGTTTCTAAATCCAACATTGTTGATAGAGATTATTATATTTTCCAATTAGGAGTATACTTTAGTTTCTAAATCCAACATTGTTGATAGAGATTATTATATTTTCCAATTAGGAGTATACTTTAGTTTCTAAATCCAACATTGTTGATAGAGATTATTATATTTTCCAATTAGGAGTATACTTTAGTTTCTAAATCCAACATTGTTGATAGAGATTATTATATTTTCCAATTAGGAGTATACTTTAGTTTCTAAATCCAACATTGTTGATAGAGATTATTATATTTTCCAATTAGGAGTATACTTTAGTTTCTAAATCCAACATTGTTGATAGAGATTATTATATTTTCCAATTAGGAGTATACTTTAGTTTCTAAATCCAACATTGTTGATAGAGATTATTATATTTTCCAATTAGGAGTATACTTTAGTTTCTAAATCCAACATTGTTGATAGAGATTATTATATTTTCCAATTAGGAGTATACTTTAGTTTCTAAATCCAACATTGTTGATAGAGATTATTATATTTTCCAATTAGGAGTATACTTTAGTTTCTAAATCCAACATTGTTGATAGAGATTATTATATTTTCCAATTAGGAGTATACTTTAGTTTCTAAATCCAACATTGTTGATAGAGATTATTATATTTTCCAATTAGGAGTATATGGGAATGTACCAAGCTTGCTGCTCTCTCGTGCAAAGGTGCTATAAGCACCAATCACGACATCACCACCTCGCTGGATAACGCTACAGCCCCCAGCATAGCATCAGCAAGGACCTGGTTTGTCTTGACCTTCTTCAGGCATCATAGAAACATCACATGTAGAAACAGACTTGGGAGTGATAATAACAGACACACTTAATGTACCAGAGCAATGTGTTAAGGCATCAAATAAGGCTAATGCGATGCTAGGCATGATCAACAGAGCTATCAAATATAAGACCAAAGAAGTAGTTGTAAAACTATACAATTCCTTAGTAAGACCTCACCTAGACTACTGCATTCAGGCATGGCACCCATTCAAACAAAAAGATATAGACTTATTAAAAAAGGTGCAACGTAGGGCGACCAGGATGATTTCAGATTTAAGTCACTTAGATTCTGGAGACTAGACGACTGCGTGCTGATTTATTGGAAGTTTATAAAATATTCAAAGGGTTTGAGAGTATTCTTCCTGCAGATTTCTTTGTTATGGAAAATAAACAAACCAAAACAAGAGGGCACCCTTTCAAAATAACCAAAGTGCACTCAACATTAGATATACGCATGTACTCCTTTACTCAAAGGATAGTTAACGACTGGAATAGACTTCCGGAAGCAGCAGTGATGTCCAAAAACATCAACCAGTTCAAGGGTCACACTGACAAAATTAATATTTACGCAATAGGGCGGAGGATTACACGAGTCAACGTTTGACTCCCTTCCTCGTCAACTCCTCGACTACTACGTAGAAGAGGAGGATTCAAGGTAAATAATCTTTGATTTGACAGCTTAGTTTGGCAATAGCAGTGGCATCTTGGTCTGGGTTATGGCAGTGGTCTGTAGCGTTATCTAGCGAGGTGGTGATGTTATGATTGGTGCTCATTGCCCCTTTGCACGAGCGAGCAGCACGCTTAGTACATTCCCATCTGATGGTGTTCTTAGACTTGAATTTTTTGGTATAGAGATGACCTTCAAAGCATAGCTTTATGCCGCCTTTGTTGTTTTGATAACATCCATGCACGGACAATTTGGAAACAATGTGTCACTATCAGCATCTCACATCATCTTATAGCATACACCTAATCCTGACCTACTTGACATTGAACTACTCGTAAATCCAATTAATGTTAACTATAAAGGCCACATTCCAAGTTCAAAGAAAACATCAATAGGAATAAGATCAATAGGAATATGCAAAGACCTCCACCAGAAAGTGACAACTCCTATTTCCACTGACTGTAATTAACATTTCACTGAGCACTATTCAAAGGGGCTCATGGATAGGAGTACAGGTATATCACTTTAATCAGTTTCCTTTAATCTAATTTCACTCCATCAAAAAAACTGTTAGTTCCAAATACCAGCCAATGCCATGTCTTCAAGTTAATTTGAAAGGAAAGATCAAACAAGTAATTACACTCAAAGGGATATGATGTGCACCTTTATGCTGTTAATTGTTTATTATACCCCTATTTGGAAACTATTATACTCTCTATTAACAATGCTGCATTTAGAAACTAAAGTGCATTACTATATATGTTTATTTTATATAATGCATACACAGACAATTTAGGATACACCAAAACATTTTAGGCAGTGCTGGGGTTTTGTCCACAATTGAAATAAGAGGCTGGGGTTTTATCTGCTGGGGTTTTGTCCGCTGGGGTTATGTCCGCTGGGGTTTTGTCCTGGATTCGTAATAGTAATTGACCTATTACTTTTATATTGAACATTTAAGGGAAGCCACTACCCGAAAACGGCCATATAATCAATATGCTATATCTCTATTAATACTGAACATATCTTACACAAATTTTGTGTACTAGTTAGGTAAATGAATGGTATATGATGTTTGAAATATGGGCTCATTTGCTTGTGTATTATCATGGCAATGAATGTTTCTAGTGAGACTGATTTTCACATCCTTGAAAATTATTCTGAGGTAACAACTGTATGTGTGATCATCAGCCGTTGTCAAGAATCATCAGCTAGAATACTCCTTTATGCAATAAGGTGGTTTTGGGCAAGGATATCTGACTTCACGGACTGTTGTTCAGGTATTAGCATTTTTAAAGACGCTTTGAAAAATGCTCAAACCCAAAGTCCCACCTCACAAAAGTCATTGGAAGAAACAAAGTAATAGTAATAGATTACACTGCAATGTAATTGGCCCCAGGTCTGGTGCAGGTATCATAAGAAGCTTATCCTCGCAGATATGCTGTATTGCCAAACTTTACAGATTCATCCACAACCCCTGGAGTGTTTTAATTTTTTTCAACGGTGATGTTATGATATAGACCCCAGTAGGTGTTACTGCCTGCACAGTGCCTCTCACTTGCCTCAATGGGAAACAACTCGGGTTGCAGGAACCAAAATGCTTGTGTTGAATTAGAGTCTATTTACAGACCACAAGTCCATGATGTTAGACATTTACTCTTGTATACGATGGGATCTTTTACTTTCCCTTACATATACAGTGTACAGCAAACAAAAGGGAACACAAGCTTTTAGAGCACGTCAGAAAGACAGGCAACGGAAGGTGAACGAAGTTCTCTAGCGATAGGAATAGACAAACCTTGGATCTTGTTGCTGCTGTCCACCGGCTTGAAGCTCCTCGTAGTAACCTCGTGAGTATCTGTCCACGTATGGGTCTTGGTCATAGTAGCCAGTGCCCTGTTTCTCCCTGTAGTAGTCGTAGTAGTAACGGTCGTAGTAGTAATCTGTGAATGATAAACCACTGTAAGAAGTGTATCCTAAAATAATTTGTGCAGCCGCATGCATGAATACATCGTCCATACTCAGGAAGGTCTTCTGTTCTTGGAAGAAACTCAGGAGTATTACATGCCTGCCTAAGCATCAAACAAAAAGCCAAGGTAGCACCATAGTTTTATACACCAGTCATTTGGACTGGCCGAGTTTGTTTTGGATGGGTGGAAATTTGAGAAGTAAAAAAACCTTGTCTATTATTGACTCTCTCTGTTATTTATATTCATTATGCTTTAAAAATGTGTATCACTGCACGTATTATTGTATACATATATCTAATATATAATTATATATGTCTATGTTTGGACTGGATTGTAAGTGTGTGTGCAGATGCGCATATCTACTGGGACATTTTGGGACTGATAAAAATGTGATCACGACTGCATAAACCGGTAATGCCTGAGTGGCACGATCTATGGACTCCTCAATTCCACCCATCATTTCCATATATCTCTGGCACAGACAGGTACAAATGCATATTACATATATGACCCTACTGCCATCAATTTAGCATGTTAATGTAATGATACACTAAGTACCTGGTAACAGGATTTTATGATAAAATTATCAGACTCATATTCCTTAGCTATAAGTGAACAGTTCAGTCCGACCTTTGTAATGGGGGTCCTTGTAGTAATAGTGCTGTCGACTCCGATCTGTGTCCTTTGTACCTAAGAAACAGGTGTAAACAAATGACATCAATGCATTTTACTAACAAGACAAACTAAATATAACAGAAATTGTATTATAATTACCATTAGAACCAGTATTTAGCAAAGCACAATCCATTGTATTTGCAGTGGGTCCTAATGTTATTTAAACTGATTAGATGAAACGGTACAGACTGTTTTTATACTATTAAAATAGCTTTTTAAAGGTGTGTCCTTAATTAATGGTAGACATCATTGTCCAGTACTCTTATATTTTGTATATTTTGTTTACTTTATTTGTAATTTATACAGTTGAGTATTTAAAACAAGATGGAGTAAATAAAAGAGGATTAGAACATGGGTTGAGATGTGATCTTCTAAACATGCTTCCATACCTAAAAATTACAAGTATGAACCAACCTGTCTGGGAGTACTGTCGCTCCGTTCCGTAATACCGTCCATCTTCGTAACCTCGCCGGTCGTCATAGTAACCTCTTGACCTTGACCTGTCGTCCTGGTAGTACTGGTCTTGGCGGGAGTGCGGCCTGTCGTCGGGGTAGTATCGCTGACGTGACCTTGACCTATCCCTCTCGTCCCCGTGTTGGCCAGGTCGTGACCTACCTCGTGACCTCTCCCTGTGTCGGTCATCCGGATAGCCTTGGCGTGACGAGGATCGGGAAGAACGCTCTTCGGCTCCCTGACGCGACCGACTGCCTTCCTCCCATGGTTCACCTTGACGGGAGCTTGGCCGGTAGCTGTCACCGTACTGTCCTTGACGGGATGACGGCCGGTCGTCTCTGTATCCCTCGTGACGTTGTCTATGTCTGTCATCCGGATACTGTTGTTGTTGGGAGCGTGGTCGCTCGTCCGGTCTATCGTCTGGGTATCGCTGCTGGCGGGAGGAGGGTCGGTTATTGGGGTATGCCTCGTGGTGAGCGCTGTCTCTGTTGGTAGGGCGTGGGTCGGAGCCCGGGGTGCTGGAGGTGGGGTAGTGTCTGCTGTCGCCCTGTCGACTGCTGCTTCTGCTGCCTTCCAACACTGGCTGCTGCTGCTGCTGCTGCTGTTGGGACCACTGTTGTACCTCCTGTGGCAACTGTTGCTGCTGTGGTGGTTGAAACGGTGGCAGTTCTTGGTGCTGTGGTTCAGACGCCTGGGTCTGCAGTGTCGGGACACTTGTAGTGACGTGCGACACGGTCTCCAATGTTGAGGCAGTGACACTGGTTGCCTGTTGTTGCAGCACCATTGCATCGCCCAGAGGCTTCGCACTGCTGCTCCGACCATAGAGCTCACTGCCCCCGTCTCGCGACACACCAGGCTCACTAGGTGGTACCACTGTTGGTAGATGGAATGCTGAGTGTGGCCCATGTACATTAGGTCTGACAGGCTGTGGCTGCACCAGGCTGGCTGAACGTGCAGTGACTGGCGGGAACTGTCCAGCAGGGAGGACCCCAGCTGGTGGGTTGATGACTATTGGCACTGTGTTGACCAGTGGTCTCCCACCACTGGACGCCGCCGACATCGGCACTGACCCGGAGCCAGACTGACAAGACGCAGGCGGTGACAGTGGCTGGGAGGCACCACTCACATCAAGTGGTGCCGCTGGTGCAAGCACTATGGCGACCGGCGGCGCCGACAGACTGTTGTCAGCCCACAAGGTGGCGGTGGCAGGGGTGATACAGCGACTGCGAGACTCCTGTGAGCGGCGCGCCTTCTGGTAGGTCGACAACTCGTCATAGTCCTGCTCTCCAACCCCCTGGGCTGGGGAGCTGGGCACCGCTTTCCTCGATAACATCCCACTACACATGTTCTCGTTGACGTCGGGAACCACTTGCAGAGGAAGCTCTGTTAGCTGCAGCACTTGCTGGTTCTCCTCTCCGCCACGGGTGGAGCTGGCAGTCGAACTCCCCGATACATGTCTCCTGGGCAGGGCTTGGAAGGGGCTGTTGGTATGGGTCGTCAAAGGCCCTGCACTCCGCGGAGACGAAACTTGCGCCGGCTGTGCATCCTCGGGGGTCATGACTTGCTGGATGTGACCTCGTGGCACCTCCTGATTGGTCAGTTCGTCCGAGCCGGCAATGCTGGAACTGCCAGAAATGTGCTGCGATGCCGACGACATCAGCTGGTTGAAACTGTGCTCGAAGCGAGAGGACCCAGTGGAACTGTTTGACTGCTGACTAAGTGGAGACGCTGGGATGATCTGCTGCTGACGCTGCGACATACCATTAGGCCCCATTGACATGTTAGGTGTGGGACTGTGTGGCTCCGATGAAGACGTGTTACTCTGCCAAGTGTCGGTCAACTGGCCAGGCCCTCTGTGTCCCTGCTGGGTTGATGGAGGCTGCTGTGGTGGTGGCTGTGCAGGCGGCAGGGGGTGGGATTGTTGCTGTGGCACCTGCTGCTGTTGCTGTGATTGATGTTGTTCATGTTCTGGCTGCGGCCATTGTGGTTGCTGCTGCTGTTGTGGCAGCTGTGACTGTTGTTGTAGCTGCTGTGTAAGTCCTGTCAGCTGCTGTTGTGGTGACTGTGGCAGCTGCATGTGTTGTTGGTGATTTGGTTGTGAAAATGGTTGTGCTTGCTGCAGAGGCAGCTGCTGCTGTGGTTGCTGTGGTAGATATGGCCACTGCATATGAAGCTGTTGCTGTGGTGCTTGTGACACTTGCTGTAGTTGTTGTGACAGCTCCTGTGGCTGCTGTGACAGCTGCTGTGGCTGCTGTGGTGGCTGTGACAGCTGCTGTGCTGGTTGTAACAGCTGCTGTGGTGGTTGTGACAGCTGCTGTGTTGGTTGTGACAGCTGCTGTGCTGGTTGTAACAGCTGCTGTGGTGGTTGTGACAGCTGCTGTGGTGGTTGTGGCAGCTGCTGTGGTGGTTGTGGCAGCTGCTGTGGTGGTTGTGACAGCTGCTGTGATGGTTGTAACAGCTGCTTTGGTGGTTGTGACAGCTGCTGTGGTGGTTGTGACAGCTGCTGTGCTGGTTGTAACAGCTGCTGTGGTGGTTGTGACAGCTGCTGTGGTGGTTGTGGCAGCTGCTGTGCTGGTTGTGACAGCTGCTGTGGTGGTTGTAACAGCTGCCTTGGTGGTTGTGACAGCTGCTGTGGTGGTTGTGGCAGCTGCTGTGGTGGTTGTGACAGCTGCTGTGGTGGTTGTGGCAGCTGCTGTGGTGGTTCCATACCATGCGACTCTACAGCGTCCTCGTCGTGAGAGCTGGAGACGCCAGGATGCGACGGGTTGCTATGGTGATGGGTGGAGGTGGGCGAGTCTGTAGTGTTGTCATGGTGATGGGCGGGTTCCATAGCATCGATGTGACCACCAGCTGCATCTTCACCCGAGTGACCAAAGATGTATGGACTCTGTGTCGCGCTTGGATTCCCTGAAGTCGACGCGGATCCTCCAACGAGGAAGTTGACACGGTCTCCGTATGAACTCTGCCTACTGTGATGACCCTGTGTCGTGTTCGTGTGATCTGTAGTGCCCAGGAAGTGTGCGTGTGGGTGACCATCAGCTGTTTCTCCCCCCGACTGCTGTGTTGGCAGGTTGTCGAACTCGGTCGGATGGTTTGATCCGATGCCGTCAAACGAAGATGCAGCCGCCGTTTGAATATTATTGAACGACGTCGGCTCAAGCGGTAGGTTACTAAATGAGCCAGTTGAGAAGAGCTTTGGAAGCTCAGAGCCGACACGACCATCGCTGCTGGCGGCACTATCGTCAAGGGGTACGTTATCCATCTGAGCAACGGGCACCATGCCCGCCGCTGCACTATTGGCAGGGTATACCACTGTGCCATCATCAGCACCGCCAAAGAACGCTGTCATTCCACCTTCATCGCCTCCGTCGTGCATCGAGCCAGATGGTGGCTCGCTGCTGACACCTGGTGGCAAAACATTGCCATTCAATGGAGTCTGATAATCATGTGGGTTAGACGTATCATTAACTGGCCTGTCGTGCATTTCGTTCCTGTAGCAGTATCCGTTGTGCAGCTGGTCTTGCATGCCCTGCATTGGCACTGAGTCAGTTGGCTGCAGAGTTTGACTTGCCCAGTTATCCTGTTCACCCCCTGAGACGGGGTAATAACCCTGTTGCTGTGGGACGTTCCAGCCGCCCTGGTCAATGTGCGGCCTAGCTTGGCTGTGGTCGTACATGGGCTGTTGTTCATTCTTCCATTGTTCACCAGGCATCATCGACATGTTACTAGACAGCGCAGCAGCATTGGTATTCATGTGCTGTGCTGCGGGTTCATTGAGCCGTGCCGCACATGCCGCCTGGAACTGAGAAGGGTCGAACATGTGAATCTGGCCGGATGGGGCAGGGTTATTTGATTCGAGTGAATCCCATGGGGCGTTCTGATTCATGGCTGTTCTTGCTGCGTCTCGCCAAGCCAACGTATCTAGTTATCAACACGGGGCATACTGTGTTGACCATGTAGGAAGAATGGGTATACTGAATGGTGTCCCTCTCCCTAATTGTTGTTCTTTCAAATATCTTAGAGAAATCTGCAACAAAAAGAAGATCTGTATATATATATATATATATATATATGTATATATAACTGAGAAGGGTCACACGTGATAGTTCAGACATTATGCTACACGACGGTACTTATGGAGTTATGAGCATCATGTATCAAAGAGCAACATTTCAGATTTACAATGATATCAGTGTCATTCCTTAAGTCAATTTATTGGAAATTTATAGGTGGTCGAACTATTACTAACTCACAAAAGAATTCAATTTTTGAGAAATCAACATCAAAGTTAGGTATTTATGTATCAAATCATAGAACACTTGATCCAAAACACACATCCAAAACACTTTTTCAAGATAATAATTCTAAACTGCATTAATTAAACTGTTTATATAGTTTATTGGTTAGTTTATAAAAATTCACATTAAAAAATGCAAATGCATCTAGACTTTTTTCTGTTTTGTGAAATGTTCAATTCAGACCAGGGGTCAATTACCTTATGCTTTACTCTGAAGGCCTATCTTCTATGGTTGAGTTGTTCAAAGGTAACTAACTACAATTTACATTGTATAGACTGCAAATGCAGCAAACAATTAAAATTTAGGTTTTAAATACCTTTGGCATATGAATGATACCATCTTATAGGGACTTTAATTTATGGGCGATAATACAGGTTAATTAGTCACTTACTCTGCTGGCTTGCAATTTGTCTGATTATGTGTTTAGTAATCAGTACCAATACAAGCACAGGACCTCAGTTCTGTGCCAATAATTATCAATAAAAGCCCAAACTAAAAATATCTCCCATATCCACATTTTCTGGAAACAAAATCAAGGGCGTGGAGTGCCACCAAAATTGACACAAAAAAGTTTCAAGGCTCCGGAGTGCTGCCCAATTTTTTCAGGGCAGGTTTTAATTTTTGTTTAGCCATCGCGTGTTTGTCAGTCTGCCCGTCTGTCAACATCTGTTTCTCAGTAAGCACTTGACAGTGATCCCTGCCATTGAAATGCTCAAAGGGGGTCCCCTGGGCCCCCCATAGGCCAAACATTTATATTTCCAGATACTCAGGCCATCTCAGAAACTGTTCAGTAACTCTTTTTTTTGTGTACAGAACTTTTATTGGAAAGTAACTAGTTTTTAACAAGATTTAACAAGATTGCCATCCAGAGAATTAACTCTAGATGGCAGGTGGACAAGGAAGCCCTTTGGCTTATCGAGAGTCCAACCCTTTTATCTACATATATCCAGCCCTTCTGAGGTATGTGTCGATTTTATTTTTAAACATATTCACACTACTAGCACCCACACAATCATCAGATAATCTGTTCCATTCATTCACAGTCCTTTGTGAAAATGAGAACTTTCTCACGTCTAATCTACACTGCTCCTTTACTAATGTAACTTCATGTCCTCTAGTCTTTCTATCTTTCTTAACTGAAAAAAACATATTTCTATCAATATTTTCATAACCATTCAATATTTTAAACACTTCTATCTGATCTCCTCTCAATCTCCTGGTCTCTAGTGTTGTTAAACCACATTCTTTTAGGCGTTTTTCATAACTAAGATCCCTCAGTTTTGGTATCATTTTAGTCGCTCTCCTCTGTACTCTTTCTAGCATATCTATGTCCTTCTTGCGGTATGGCCTCCACGCTTGTATACAATATTCTAAATGAGGCCTAACTATTGTTTTGTACAGCGGTATTATTAGTTCTTTTTCTTTATATGCTATATTTCGCCTAATCAATCCAAGGATTTGATTTCCTTTTGAAGCTGCAATTCCACACTGCTCTGAAACCTTCATGTCAGCACTAATTGTCAGCCCTAAGTCTTTTTCTTTTACAGTAGTACTTAGTACAGTTCCCCCATTGTATATTCTACATATTCGTTCCCATGTCCTGTGTGAAGGCATTTACATTTCCCAAAATTGAACAACATTTGCCACTTTTCAGACCATTTGATCAACCTGTCAAGATCATCTTGTAAATGCTGTCTATCCCATCACTTTTAATCCTTCTAAACACTTTTGTATCATCTGCAAATTTCAACACCTTGCTAGCTATATCATCGTCCAAATCGTTTATATATATTAAGAATAATATAGGTCCCAGTACTGATCCCTGTGGAACCCCACTCAAAACTGATTTCCAGTTTGAAGCCTCCCCATCAACAACTACCCGTTGTCTTCTGTCAATCAGCCATTTTCTATCCAGTTAATTATACCATTTCCTATGCCATGGGCTTTTAGTTTAAGCAGTAATCTCTGATGTGGCACTTTGTCGAAAGCTTTTTGAAAATCTAAGTAGATGATATCTACTGGTGATCCATCATCTACCCACTTAGTGATATCTTCCAAAAACATAACATATTTGTTAAGCATGACCTCGCTTTTAGAAACCCATGTTGAGATGGGTTTATCAAGTTATGTTTAACAAGAAAATCCACCATGTGATCTTTAATTAGTCTTTCTAATAATTTACAAATCACTGATGTTAAACTCACTGGTCTATAGTTCTCTGACTTGTTTCTCGAACCTTTTTTAAATAACGGTATAATGTTTGCTTCTTTCCATTCTAAAGGAACCACTCCCTCTTCTAATGACAAGTTGAAAACTGTTGCAAGCGGTATGCTAATTTGTTCTACAATTTCCACTAGTAGTTTGGGTGGAATACCATCCACTCCAGGTGATTTATTTTCCTTCATAGCCCTAATTTTCTTAGCTACCATTTCTGGGGTTACAATTAACTGTCTTAAATAGTCTGATTCTGCCCCCTTGAACTTAGCCTCTGGTACTGGCAGTGAACTAGTGTCTTCTCTGGTAAACACTGAACTAAAATACTCATTTAGGTCTTCTGCCATTAAGAATCCTTCTGATATTATATTTCCAGCAATATCTTCTAGAGGACCGACCTTATCCTGAACTTTCTGTTTGCTTCGAACATACGCATAAAAACTCTTGCTGTCATGTTTTATATTACAAGCTAATTTATGTTCATAGCTTCTCTTTGAATTTCTAATTTCAGCTGTAGCTTGGTTTAGTGCTTCTTTATAAATGTTGTAGTCTTCGTCATTTCCAGTACGTCTATATGACTTCCACATCATTTGTTTATACTTAATTTTTCTAATGGCTTCTTTCGATAAGTATTTCTTTCTGGTCCGTTTCCCTTGTTTTTTGAAGGGAACAAATTTATCTACGATGCACTCTATTTCATTCTTTAAGATATTCCAGCATTCTGTTGCTGTCTTATTCTTCAGTGTATTATTCCAGTCTATCTTTGCTAAATATTTCCTCATTTCCTTATATCTTCCTTTGTGGAAATTTCTCCTGAACTGCTTTTTATTATTTCTTTCTGATTTTACTTTGATGGTAAAATGTATCTGGTTGTGATCACTACTTCCCAGAGGCTCACATAATTTAACATTGTCAACTAATTCATTCTGTGAGGACAAAACTAAGTCTAACACATTCTCTCCCCTGGTTGGTTCTAGCACATGTTGAGAAAGGAAACTATCTTGTACTAAAACTAAAAACTTGTGGTCCTCACTACCCATACTCTGTAGAGATTTCCATTTTATATGCCCATGGTTAAAATCCCCCATAATAACACAGTCCCGTTTGCTCACTTCCCTTATAGCGTTTTGTATTTTTTCATTCTCTTCTATGCTTATGTTTGGACTTCGATAAACTAATCCAACCGTTAACGTTGAGTTTCCTGTAATTATGTTACACCAAACAGCTTCTTCGCAATCTGCTTCTCTGTCTAATTTTATTTCAAGCCTGGATAGATTCTTTAATATATAAAATAACTCCACCTCCCCTTCTTCCTATTCTATCTTTCCTAAACATTACATATCCTGTCAGTCCCAATTCGGCATCTGATATATCGGTAGTTGCCATGAAGGGTTTGACCCCACTGAAATTTGGGGAGCCCCGTAGACCAAAAATGCATACTTCTGACATTTGATGGCCAATAACTGTCTTGTGGTGCCAGATAGGCCTGTAGTTATATTAAACCAGGGTGCACAGTGGATTTAGTTGACAGGTAGTCCGTCGGACTAGCTGACTCAGAAACAACTAGTCCTCATATTGTTTTACTAGTCCTTAAAAATCAATCGTACTGTTGTATCATATATGTGTGACAGTTATGGCACATAGTAAGTGGCTTTATTTAATAAAGAAAACAAGCCGTTTCCCATTTCAATTAAATGTTCGAATAAATGTGTCATTGATAGAAACAAATACATGTGATTTCGTAGATCCAATTGCAAAGTTATCAGAAGAAATGACTAGTTTAATCAAGGGCAGCAAACAGGAGTCGTGGACAAGGCGATGCCAGCAGAATTTGAAGCCTGACGGCGACAAAGGACCGCCATTGTCGGACTAAGTTGCATCATTTGCCCTATACTTTTCATTAGCATTTCCTTTCCCGAAGCCGACTAAACAATCAGTAACATTGCTGGCGTTTGGTAACTTGCTAAAATAATCACCCAATGCAGGAATAACGCAACTACCATCACGATGGGATAGCACGTGACGATGTCTGTAACCCGCGCATGTATGTTTGTCCATGTCACTCACCACTCATGGTCGCTAGGTGGCACTACCTATCCTACGCTAACCGGATGTATACAGCCGCCATTTACATTCACTGCGTTCAGCAAGTTTCCCATCTGACGGTCGTACGGAATATTTAGCTGCCTGTGATAAAATGCTATCTTACTGTCTGATTTTGTTTTATTCCATCACAACACCCAACTAGCATATACATAGCGTAAATTAATTTACCTAATAACAGCTAGTCCGATGGGACTGCTCCACTAAACATGGACTAGTCCGATCACTGAAACTACTCGTCCGGGACGATCGGACCGGCCTTATTTCGCAGCCTGATTAAACACTTATAATACATGTTATAAGAAGTAACTTTAATATTGTGTCATGAACTTTGATCTTGGGTGACCTTGAAATGTGAAATCAAGGTCATGAGACTTTAGATGGCCAATAAACATGGTGCTAGATAGGCATAAAGTTTATATTAAACACTTATAGGAAATCATATATAAACAGAAGAGCTATCAGGCCAAGAGACCTTTTGTTTGGTGAACTCAGAATGCAGTAGTATTATTAGTATTACATTTGAAGCATTTGGTATTTCAATTTATATTTAAGTACCATACTGGAATGAAAGACAAAAGCAATGTCTCTGTCACTTACGGTGGTTTATAATCTGTGCAATTAAACCAAACAGCTCTAGAAGCACTGCTTGGCAGACAGTTAATCTTTAAAACTTGCTCAAGTACAAATACCTGGGTACATTAGGACGTGTTCACACCTGTGGTACCTATGGCTCAATACCCAAACAGTAAACAATGGATCACAAAAGATGTGTCAGAATTATTGAAACAAAAGCACGCACGGCTGAGAAGCTCGAAAAATCCTTTCAGACAGGGAATGCACGTGACACCTGACACAAGACTATTTCAGGAAGAAGAACTGTAAGAAACAACGTGAGCACCAACAGTGACATCTCAGTGGATGATTTCAACTCTTTCTATTGTCGTTTTGACGTGGAAGATACCACTCTACCAGAATGAAAAAGAAAAACGCGTCCGAACTGAATGACTACCGACTTGTGACACTGACACCAGTTATAATGCAAACTTTCGAAAGACTCGTTCCTGACCACCTCAGACATGAACTCTCTGGCGTCTCTGACCCAATGCAATTTGCGTACAGGAAAAACCAAAGTGTAGAGGATGCACTTCTCACAGTGCACCACTCGATTCTTGAACATCTGGAGACTTCCGGGACATATATGCAAGAATCCTGTTTCTGGACTTCAGTTCGGTGTTCAACACCATACGTACACCCATCAGTGCTACATGACTACAACTTAGCAACACACCACTGAATGCGTTCACCCAACAGTGGATTCTTGACTTTCTGTGGATCGTCAGCAGTACATCGTCATTGGGAATCACTTATCCAGCATGCTGCCCCTGAACACCGGCACGCCTCAAGGAGTGGTTCTCTTGCTGACACTCTTCTACACAAGCGATTGTACTGCAACATTTGAAACATGCCTCCTCCTGAAATACGCAGTAGGCTTGATCTCCAGTGAAGACGAAGCAGCTAACAGAAATGAAATCATACAGCTTGTGATTTGGTGTATCGACAACCATTTGATACTAAACGCCAAGAAAACCAGAGATGGTGATTAATTTCAGGAGAAATGCTGCATCCCCATACAACAGTGAAGATCAATGAGGAAGAAGTTGAAATTGTTCGGTCATTCCGATACTTGGGTGTGACTATGATCTCACTTGGTCCGAACACGTTAACAGCTGTGCCAAGCAATGCAACCAGAGACTGTACCAACTTAGGAAGCTGCAAAGTTTCCAGATCGACAGAACTATACAGGAACTCTTCTACAGGTCGACAGTAGAAAGCATCCTGAAATTCTGTGCCGCAATGTGGTGTCCATGCATGAAAGCCAGTGACAGTAAGATTCTTGGAAGAATTGTGAAAAGAGCCCAGAAAATCATAAGCAACAGTCTAACATTAGTGGATGATATCTGCGCTGGAATTGTCCTGGCTAAAGCAAAATCAGTTATGAAAGACAAAGACCAGTCATTGTCCAAGTGTTTCAAGTTGTTGTCATCGGGAAGGCGACTGCGAACTTACAAGACAAGGACGAGCCGAATGAGGTGTTTCTTTGTGCCAACGGCCATAGCAGCCATTAACTCTTGAGATAATCTGACTGGGATTAAATAAATAAGTATTTGTGTATATGATGTTTTGTATCGAATTGCCCATGAAGTGTACACCAAATTCCTTGTTGTTGTTCCTATGTACAGGGGTGAGGGTCAGCAGTAAAGCTGAACCATTCTCTGTGTCTTTTCCTTTCATAGTTTTCTGTCCATCACTCCTTCTCTCATCCTCCCCTGATCTTCTCATGTCCCTCCTCATGCAGTCCTCCCATCTTAGATTTGGCCTTCCTCTTTTCCTGTGTTCTTTATGTTGTTCCGCCTCTGCTCTTTTTTTTCAGGCATCCATCCTTTCCATCCATCAGGCTTCTCAATAATTCTCCTGTTACATTGCATTGCAACCTCTTTTCTCAGCTCATTCGTCCGTCTTCTGTCTACCCTCTTTGTTCTTGTTATTCTTCTAACCCAGTCGTTTTCACAAACTTGCAGCTTCTATTGTTGTTGTTCTGTCAGCACCACTGTCTCCATACCATTATAGGCATGCCGGTGTAACACACATTCTCATTTCCCTTTCAGTTTTTTTTTTTTCTGTCCATCATGACACGACTCCCTCTACCTTTCTCCAAGCATTCGCTCCTGCTTGAATTCAGCATAATAAACTATCTTATCTTATCAATAGTGTACATGCAGCTACTAAACCCATCAAATAGACATGAGAACAGGCTTCAAAACACCATTGTATCCCTTAATGGCCAAGCAGTGATAGTAATAGAAAAGTACTTGGTCAATTGCTATTACCAGAACATTGATTCATATTACTAACACTTGAATATTTGAAATATTGTTAGTATTACATATATTACTATTACCGAGGCCTGGTCACAATTAGATTTAAGTAATGCACAAAGAACATGAAGTTAAACTGTAGATGGGCATCTCAAATCTTGCCATGTCAAACACATTTGCACTAATAGTCTAGGACTATGTTAATATTAACAGCCGGGTTTGTACACCTATGTATATTTTATATTGTTTTTCTGACAGAGATGGACTGTGAACAGGACTAAGCCGTATTAGTCAAACAAACGTGTAAGAATGAAGTCTAAAAAAATGGAACACTTTCATTTTTTCTAAACTTCTGCACTTTGCCATTAAGTTATTAAAATGAATATATAATTTTTTTTTAGGGATAAAACATTGTGTTATCTGTCAAGAAAGACAACTTCAGCAAGTTTCATGAAGATTTGCCTCTTCTGTAGCTATTTGAAGACCTAAAAATTGGGGTATTTTGGATAAAACTGTAAAAACGTTTGACTATGTACAGCATTTCAAAGCTAAAAACAAACATTACAGGAATATCTAGGAGCTTTTTATTTGTTTATATTGAATATATACCCTAAGGTACATTTTGGTGAAAAAACTAACTGTCTACTCCCACCCATTGTTGAATTATTGAACTGAGAACCTGGCATTGTTTTTAAAAAGACAATAGTTTTGGGCGGTAGGTGTACTAGTCTCTCTGAAAAAAGGAAATTACCTAAATGAACATTAAAAATATTTTTCTCTTCACAGAACCCTTCCTCAGTTCATTTCTAGAAAAAGAAATTTAACAAACACTATAAGTCATAGAGAATATATTTTGGAAAACTCTCAAACAAATTCAGTACCCTTATATGTCACACCTTATTTTCCAAAAAAGTAAGAAGAAAAATATAGTACTTGACCCATTTGCAAGTCACACATAGATATATACAAAATCAGTAACCAGTGATTTGCAGTTAACGAGTAGCAAAGCACTGATCAATACAATCCCTCAAAACATCATGTCTGTCACACTGTAAATGACGGACATTCTGGGTGAAAAAAAGTTCAATAATTTTTTTCTCGGTAAGAACCAATCTACAATTTGGGCAGAAAAAATTGCACTATTTGCATAAATTAAAAAATAATCCTATCTACATGCTATGTTTGGCATTAACGCAGGCCTACTTCTTGAAAGGTTCCACCATTGTAATCTGTATTGTCCCAAAGATCACCATTTTACCAACAATTGGCTGGCTAACAATAGGGTGCATTGTATAGTTGTTTTGTTAAGGTAATTTTGCCATCATATGGCTCCACAGACAATTCCAGTCAAACAAAACACATATATATCTAGATCAATATGATCTTAATCTAATCTTGGCTGTTCACCATTTTCTTTGCCCATGTTGCATCTTGCCATTTATGCTTTTAGTACTTAAATCATCTAAGGGTGTACACACTAACACAGTGAACTACACACACACACACACACACACACACACACACACACACACACAGACACACACGCAAACACAGCAGAAACACTCTGTCACTAATCCCCTGTGTTACACATCTCCAAAAAACCACACAATAAATACAGGATTAATTAATTTAATTATAGGATTAATTAAATTAATTCATCATCCTATAATAAACACCAGGTAATAAGTTATCTTCTACTTTTCATTTTGGTACACTTTCAACCCTATTATTATACTACATTACATAGAAAAAAAATATTTTTGGAAAGAAATTTGTTCACTCCCAGGTGTTCTATTTTTCATGACTTCGCTCGTAATAATAATAATAAGATTTTCATTTTCACAAGAGGCACTTGCTATGTTCATAATAATACAGAGGCAATTACAAAAGGCCAACATGCTGATCAATGATTAAACATTGTGATAAATTGACAATAATATTAAAAATTGACTGCACTTGCAGTAGTATTCACAGAGACCATGTGTGGGGTATTTTACTTCCCATGCCATAAACAGCAGGTCTGTAGTTAAATCACATCTTCCTTCAGTGTTCTGCCTAGGTTGAATTTGCAGGGCATTACGCCCTGCCTTTCTTCAGTGATGCCATGATACCCAGAAAAGGCAAAAAGAACGCCCTGCCTTTTTTACATGACGCCCTGCAATATTTGCATCGTAACCCTACTTGTGGCTACAGACAGTTACACGATGAATATTAATTTGAGAGTGTCTGCAAGTGCCCCGATCTTGAAAATCGAAATCATGTGTGCCAACAAATATTAAAATATGTTGATTTGAGGAAGCGCCACCTGGAGACTTCTACAGTTAGATCTGTCATTTAATTCTTAATTCTGAAGGGTGTAAAATTATTAAAATATGTTTTGATCTGTGGGGCTGCCAAACTTTGCAAGTCGATAAACCAGAGCCTGTTCGCGACAGACTGTCACAAAGCGCCAGCAGGACCATAGCCAGCATGTGTGATTAGAAAAATGTTTTATTCATACAAGAACAAAGAACAAGAAAGAACAAGAAAGTTTTATTTAGACCCAATTGCAATATGTGTATAATATCAAATTAACGTAACATGAACATGTATATATATATATATACAAATGCAGTGTAATTTCAAATTAGATGGGGTCTGTGACTCCTACTAAGACAATAACAGTCGCTCTCATAGGAGCCACAAGAATAATTTGTTTCAACTCAAATTTACTAAAGGAAGTGCAAATGTAAAAGTGCAGGAAAAGAAAAGAAACCAAGCTACTAGATTGCATATATGCATGTATTGGAGTATTACAAGGTATGGTAAAATAAACAAATACTAGTTGTCAATAGTACACTTCAATATACTTGATATGTATGTGTGTATGCACAAATACAATATCCATATGCTGATTTATATATATATATACAATACATATCCATACATATCATGTGCATTAATACAGTTTTAATGACTATGATAGCATGTATAGCAGTTTAATATTGTACACATATCTACGTATTTTTCTAATAAATTGTTTTTTGCATAATTACCAAAACTTCTGAAGCTATGTGTTCCAATCTTCTCTGTGACTAGCTTTGAGGTATTGTTTATGACATGTGGCAAACTGTATCTAAGACATCTTTTGGCAAATTCATGTTTTGTTCTGAAAGGGTGTAATTCTGTTTTTTTTCCTTGTGTTGTAATTGTGTACGTAAGCATTTGTAATTATTTTCCAATTTAATAGGTAAGCAGGGAGGTCATGATGTATGTATTTATAATAAAACTTAAGTTCATGTAATTTTAACATGTCATCAATTTTTAAGATATTCAATTTTTTGAAAAGTGGCTCAGAGTGTGAATTATATTTACTTATAGATAAAATTCTCATAGCTTTCTTTTGTATTTTTAACATTCGACTACCTTGGTATCCCCACACCATAATACAATAGTTGATTTGTGATAAAAATAACGTATTATATAAGATAATTTTAATTTCTAGGGGAAAGACATATTTTAGTCTGTTTAAGATGCCGACTGTTTTGGAACACTTGTTTGATACTTTTTCAATATGTTTATTCCAATTTAAATTTGTATCTAAAGTAAGTCCTAAAAAATTAATTTCATCTACTCTTTCAATGTTTGTACCATTTATATTGAGCGTAAAGTTATCGACAGCTTTATTTTGCATGTGAAAAATCATATATTTGGATTTGGATTTGTTTCTGTTTAATGATAATTTATTAATGTTTAACCATTCAATTATTTTAAGGAGTTCATCATTTATTGCCGATTCTATATTTCTATTTGGGGAGTTACCTTGAAAATGATTGATGGTGCTAAATAAGGTGGTATCGTCGGCATACATAATAAAGTTAAACATTTCGCAAACTTTAGGAAAATCATTAATGTATATTATGAATAATAGGGGACCAAGAATAGATCCTTGTGGTACACCAATTGTGATAGGTAGGATATCAGAACTTTCATTTTGAAATTCGGTGTATTATCTTCTATTGCTTAAGTAGCTATTAAACAGATTCAGGGTAGGACCCTGTAATCCATAATATCTTAGTTTAGTTAATAGTATCGAGTGATCAATTGTATCGAAGGCCTTAGAGAGGTCAAGAAAAATACTGAAAAGAACATAATTTTTTATCAATTTGTGTAATTATTCTATCTATTAGTTCAAGTGATGCATACTCGGTAGTGTTTTTTCCTAAAACCATATTGATTTTTAACAAATAGATCAGAATCATTAAAGTATGCTGTTAGTTGACTAGATATTATTTTCTCTATCACTTTTGAAATTGTTGGAAGAAGAGATATGTCTATAATTTTTAAAATCAGATGGGTCATCTTTCTTAAAAATAGGAATTACTTTAGCGAGTTTAAGTGTATCGGGAAATATACCAGTATTTATTACTTGATTTATTACCAGGGTTAATGGTTTGATGATGGAGGGTTCAATTATTTTCAAAACTTTACAGGAAATACCGTCACAGCCACTACTGTTTTTATTGGGAAGGCTTTCAATGGTTTTCTTGACTATTTCTTCATCAACATTTAATAGACTGAAAACGGAATGGACATTATCATTTAAGTAGTAATTATAATCCTTATTTCCATTGTAATGAATGTCTTGTGCTGTCGACTGACCTATACTTGTAAAAAAGTTGTTAAATTGGTTTGCAATAACCGTTTTATCTGTTATAGTTATGCCGTTACTTTTAAACAAAACAGTGTTGTTTGAATTGTTTTTGGAGATAAATTCATTTATGGTTTTCCATGTATTTCTGATGTCATCTTTATATCGGTTAAAGAGTGACTCAAAGTACATTTGTTTGGCAGTACGAATATTTTTCTTTAATATTGAGTTATATGTTTTTAGGTTAGTTAGAAGGACTTCGTACTTAGGTAAATTTGGATGACATTTTTAATTTCTTATAAAGCGAGTCTCGATATTTGATTGATTTTAGAAGACCGTGTGTTATCCAGGTTGAATGCTTATGTTTGTATTTATTATATTTCATGATTTTAACAGGCATATGCTTATTCTTAGCATGCATAATTTGTTCGTGTATTATGTTATAATTTAAATTGGGGTCAGCCGTAGGAGATTTGTTTAGTTTGTTATACATTGCATCCGAATTTATCTCAAGTTTAACATTATGCATAGCTGCCTTATTTTGTAGATTTACTCGAACAAATTTTGGAGGAGGTTTGGATTTTACGTTGTTATTCATGATTAGGAAGTAAGGTTGATGATCAGAAAGGGTATTTGTGAAGATTCCTGCAGTGCTATATAATACTGATTTATTTAATTTACTGAAAAAGTTGTCTATCAGTGTTCCGTTAGTTCTGGTAAAGCGAGTTGGAAAGGTAATTTGTGGATAGAGACTGTATGAAATTATAGTATCAAAAAATTCACTATATATTTTGTTCTCGTTTATTTTCAGTAGATTGATATTGAAATCGCCTGAAATTATTAGATTATTACAACTTTCCAGAGTAGCCATTGTTGTTGAAATCTATAATATTTTGATTTAATGACCTAGGCGGTCTGTATATGTTTCCAATAGTAAGTGTTTTTGATAAGCTGCCTCCAGTTACTTGAATTACTAACCCCTCCCAATGTTCATACATGTTGATATTCTGAAGTACTTTATACTTATATTTATTATCTACGTAAATTATTAAACCCCCTTTGACACTACAATGTTTTCCCTGAGCAACTATATCATATCCGTGTAAACTGAATTGAGATAAATCATCGTGATTTGACTTCCATGTTTCTTGCAAACATATAATGCTAAATTTAAATTGTTTATTATTAAGAAGCTCTACAAAAAGTTCAAGTTCATCAAATTTAGCATTAATGGATTGAATATTTAAGATTAGGATACTAAAATTATCAGTATTTTTATGTGCTAACTTGTGAAACATATCGATGTCATAGTATGAAGAACAATGGATCAACTGAGGTTCATTTTGTTCAGTACTATTTTTTTTTATATCTAGAAGATTTATTAAAGAACAGTTTCGGATACCTCCCAAGTGGGAGAGAAATGTCACATCAGAAGTCATGGCTTAGGTTCGGACATAAAAAACTAATATAGTCAGCCTTTTTACGTATGTTAGGTATTTTACAAAAGAGTGAAATTGGGTGTATTTATTTCCTGTGCATATGTGAATGTTAAGAAATACTCCGTGTGTGACAGGGCATATATCAGAGTAGTCAAGACTAGACTTAGAATAAAATAAATAACGTTGTGTAAGAGCTGCACAAGCTGTATCCTGAGCATTATACAAATACATTTTATAAAAGAGAATATTACGAATATTCTGAGTGCATTTATAACACAATGTACTTACTGCATCAGCAAAAAATGTGTGAGAATAAATTACAGCATATGTACCTCCACAACATGAACGTGGAGTGACAGCATATGTACCTCCACAACATAAACGTAGAATGAGAATATCGTAAGTATATAGAACAAAACACAAAATGATTATTGCGTTAACACGTCGCTTCTGGGAAATACTATATATACTGCAGTCCCAAAAATAAAAATAACTAACACTAAACGTAGTGAAACGAAAATGGATAAACACTGCCCTCCCCAAAAATTAAAACAACGTGAATATTAATTGTATATCGAATATATATCGATGCACATGTAGACATACCACACGACAGTCAGCGGCGATCTCTGACAACTAGTCTGTCGAACGAGATGTACGCTGTTCATGTGTTAATGTACCGATGTATAATGATACCTAACTGATAGTTAACATTGAGATTGTGTGTGAGTGTTTTTTTTCAGTAAATAAAACTAAATTAGCTATGCATTATTTTAATGTATGACATCACACCTTTTTAGTTACACCTTTTACTATTTGCAGTGCAATGTATGTAAATTTCTGTTCAGCCTAGACCAACAATGTTTTACATACCTTTTGGTTATGTAATAGTCTCTGGGAATAGTAAATATGATGTGAATTTATACATAAAATATTATGTCATGCTGAATATTGTGTTTTGCTAAAACTTGCTAGTACATATATGTTGCTTGTACATTTAAAACTGTCAAAATCGAACTAAATTAGATCTCAATTATGTTAAACCTAGCCCAAAGGAATTTGGCACATATATTACCTGTATAATGTTGTCTGTGTATGTTGAATATTGTGCAGATTGACACAAATTAAAAAGTTATGTAAACCTGAATATTATGTTTTGTTCTATAATGCCCAGGCCTATATTATAGTACATAAATATATGTATACACAGTGTACATAATATATTATATGTAAGTAGTATGATATTAAACTACAAGCTGTACACTGCTATTACACCTCATGTATTTAATTTAGTCGCATGTCACAAGTGCCCTTTTAACCACTGCTCACCGCGCTCTATGTGCCCTTTTATTAAAATGGCACCCTGCCCTTTTGAAAACCTGGGCAAACACTGTCCTTTCCTCTGTACCTAGATCTTTGAACGGGTGGGGATATATTGATAGTGCTTCATCATAAAGACATGTGTAGATCTAACATATTTTATCCAGTTATCTAGTATCTAGGCATGCCTGATACTAGACAAGTCAAGAATTGTGTAACAAATTATTTATAAACAGATGGGTGAGATGTTAGCCTTGGACTTGTTTCATGAAATGTTCATGCCACAAAAGCTTCTCACAACTTTGGTAGTTCACAATTAAACATTTTCTACGATATTCAATGCACGTTTTATACAAATCAAATGTGCCACATGACATAAACTCCATCAAACGTCCACACAAGTTGCATTGTAAGGTACAAACTTCTTCATGAAACTGCCCCTGGAGGTTGGAAATAAAACCTAATTCTTCCTGATGATGATGATGATAAGGTAAGCATCGATCCAATTGAGAAAATGTGCCAAATCATAAAATATTTAAATACAGTGGAAAACATTGTTTACTGAAGTTCTGACAAGTCTTGGCCATGTGCCGTTTGATATTCTAAATTCCCTGTAAATTATCTTTCAAGGTTAACCTAACTTCATTACTCTAGGGCTATGGACTCCAGAGATGAAGAAGAGGCATATTGGATAGAAATCCTTTCAATTTAGTGCCATGTAAACCATTATCCATATAGAAAACACTAGTATAAATGTAAATAACTGGCACAAATGAACAGCTGTTAAACAGAAACAAAGATTACGTGTGTCTCCGCGTATCCTGAAAAAAACTGAACTGGCAGTGACAGCGATAGGTTGTTTACATGACGTGATCAGTAAAACCAGATGTACAGTTTCCACGCTGTATAAAGCGTTTCAATTAAACTCCGTAATTGTTATTGTAACCGTTACGTAACAACAAATAGACAGTATTCAACCTTGGGATATCATAACTCATATCTTACCTCAAAAACGTCAATTTGCCAATAGGTGTAATCAGTTTATTCCGTAAAATTCTACCAGCAGCCATGTTACTGCTACGTGTATGCACATGCGCATTGTCAAGCCGGAAGCACGGATTTGTCATCTCATGATCACAGTGTGGCGCCACTATTGCTGCCGTTTCACTCGATGTTCGATGCATAGGAAATGTTATTTAATCTAAGTTTTGAATGTAATAATCATTAATAATATTATTGACTAACGTTCACTTTGTTTAATCAACCCACCTATTGTTGAGAACATGCCGACTTCAAATGTCCGAAGGCCCTGCATGTCATGCAACCTCATCAGTGTACGCGTATACGCCAACGCTGTTCTCAACATCAGAACTGCAGAAGCCAAGGATGATTGTTATGGAAACCTGGAATCCATCATCAGCCAGATATTGCTGCTGTTGGGTGACTTCAATGCAAGGGTGGGAGCCGATCATGTCGCCTGCATGGCCAGTCTGCCTGGGACATCACGAAGTCGACAAGATAATGAGAATGGACAGCGACTTCTTGAGTTGTGCTCCTACTTCAATCTCTGCATCACCAATTTCCTGTTTCAGACGACGCCCCAACACAAGACATCATGGAGACACCCCCGTTCAAAACACTGGCATCAGCTGGCATCAGCTGGACTTGGTCATTACCAGACGTTCTTGCGTCCAGAATGTTCTGATCACCCGATCCGTGGCTCTAAACGCGAAGGAAACCTCGCATTGATGTGAGCAAGACAACACATCCCGAAAACGCAGCACTGTTAAAGAGGTACTGGAGGATGCACTGAACAACAGTCTAGCCTACCACTTGACACTGTCACTCAGACATGGGACCATGCGACTACGCAACACAGTACAAAATGCTGCCTTCACAGTCTTTGGAAAGAAGAAGTCAAGGAAAACAAATGATTGGTTCGAGGCTAACTGCAATGTGATGACTCCAGTTATCGAGGCCAAGCGTGCAGCCATTGAAGAACACAAGCGCTGGCCCAGCGAAGCAACCCTCCAGGTGCTCCGAACAGCCAGAAGCGAAGTCCAGCAGACTGCTATGCGCTGTGCGAACGAAAACTGGCGCCAGATATGCAAGGACATCCAGAGATCAGCTGATACAGGCAACACTGGGGCTGTGTATGACGGCATCAAGAAAGCCATAGGCCCTACTCAGGACAAGACAGCCCCCTTGAGGTCCTTCACAGGCGAGCCTATCCATGACAGGAAAAAGCTAACAGAGAGGTGGGTAGAGCACTATTCAGAACTATGCTCCAGAGAGAATATGCTGTCACCAGCTCAGCCATGGATGGCATAGAATGTCTGCCCATTCTAACAGAGCTGGACGAGGAACCAACCATCGACGAACTCGGCAAGGCTATTGACAACCTCTCCAGTGGAAGAGCACCTGGAAGCAGTGGAATTCCACCCGAAATCATAAAGTGCGGCAAGAGCATTCTACTCAAACTCCAGTAGTAATATAGGTCCCTTACGAGGAACGGTTGGATTACAACCGGTGCAAACCCATGTTAAAAGATAGAGATTTTGCACCAGGGCGCTCCCGGGTTAAAGGATAGGACATTTTTACCCCATGTTAAAAGATAGGGATTTTGTACCAGGGCGCTCCCGGGTTAAGAGATAGGACATTTTTACCGCATGTTAAAATATAGGGATTTTGCACCAGGGCGCTTCCGGGTTAAGAGATAAGAAATTTTCTTCACGTTAAAGCATAGGAGGTATTATCGTAAAGGTATCCGACGACTTTTTGAAAAAATAAAATATACCAAACAGCATTTGAATATGTCACACACGAGATTGCTTGGCCCGTAAGCCGAAGCTCTGCCAAGGCACCGAGCCCTTATTTGATTGACGATGACATGTCTAAAATGTGATGTTATAATAAGGCGTAATTTATAATAAAAGGATTATAAATTCAGCAGAGGTCGTTTTATCTGAAGTAATGTATACGAAATGTAGACTACATATAGGACTATGTTATATCAGAACCTATAACCTCGTTTTATTCGAACAGGGCGACCATCTTGGAATTATACGTTTGGTATCATTTCCGTACGGTAGTACCCAAATTCGTGTCTCTTATAAATCCCGTACTCGAGACGTGTCTGGACATGTTTGTTTGTTGCGAACGTGAGCGTGCGCACCCTGTATGGCATCACTAAACTATAAACTGCTACGCGCAGTAATTTTCTGCGCGAGGTGAGTTGGTTATACAGGTAGTGGTTTGGTTAGACCTTGTTTTGAACTTGCACATATATGCCAAGGGCAGTGATCGTAGGGACAGGTATAGAGACATACATATACATAGATACATACATTCTGGACTTGTTTGTTTGTTGCGGGCATGAGCGCGCGCACCCTGTATGACATCATTAAACTGCTACGCGCAGTAATTTTGTACGCGAGATGAGTTGGCTATACAGGTAGTGATTTGGTTAGACCTTGTTTTGAACTTGCGCATATGTAATGTAATTCCATCATTTGGCGTCCTGGTCAGTGAGTGACGTCATGGTACGCGCATTAATTTTGTACGCGAGGTGATTTGGTTAAACAGGTAGTGATTTGGTTAACCATCGTTTTGAACTTGCACGCTTGAATATAATTCCATCATTTGACGTCATGGTCAGTGAGTGACGTCATGGTACGCGCAGTAATTTTGTGCGCGAGGTGAGTTGGTTATACAGGTAGTGCTTTGGTTAGCCATTGTTTTGAATATAACCCGTCATGTGACGTCATGGTCAGTGACGTCGTGTTATAGTTAGTTGACAATGTTAAATTATGTGAGCCTCTTGGAAGTAGTGATCACAACCAGATACATTTTACCATTAAAGTAAAATCAGAAAGAAATAATAAAAAGCAGTTGAGGAGAAATTTCCACAAAAGAAGATATAAGGAAATGAGGAAATATTTAGCAAAGATAGACTGGAATAATACACTGAAGAATAAGACAGCAACAGAATGCTGGAATATCTTAAAGAATGAAATAGAGTGCATCGTAGATAAATTTGTTCCCTTCAAAAAACAAGGGAAACGGACCAGAAAGAAATACTTATCGAAAGAAGCCATTAGAAAAATTAAGTATAAACAAATGATGTGGAAGTCTTATAGACGTACTGGCAATGACGAAGACTACAACCTTTATAAAGAAGCACTAAACCAAGCTACAGCTGAAATTAGAAATTCAAAGAGAAGCTATGAACATAAATTAGCTTGTAATATAAAACATGACAGCAAGAGTTTTTATGCGTATGTTCGAAGCAAACAGAAAGTTCAGGATAAGGTCGGTCCTCTAGAAGATAGCGCTGGAAATATAATATCAGAAGGATTCTTAATGGCTGAAGACCTAAATGAGTATTTTAGTTCAGTGTTTACCAGAGAAGACACTAGTTCACTGCCAGTACCAGAGGCTAAGGGGGCAGAATCAGAATATTTAAGACAGTTAATTGTAACCCCAGAAATGGTAGCTAAGAAAATTAGGGCTATGAAGGAAAATAAATCACCTGGAGTGGATGGTATTCCACCCAAACTACTAGTGGAAATTGTAGAACAAATTAGCATACCGCTTGCAACAGTTTTCAACTTGTCATTAGAAGAGGGAGTGGTTCCTTTAGAATGGAAAGAAGCAAACATTATACCGTTATTTAAAAAATGTTCGAGAAACAAGTCAAATAATTATAGACCAGTTAGTTTAACATCGGTGATTTGTAAATTATTAGAAAGACTAATTAAAGATCACATGGTGGATTTTCTTGTTAAACATAACTTGATAAACCCATCTCAACATGGGTTTCTAAAAGCGAGGTCATGCTTAACAAATATGTTATGTTTTTTGGAAGATATCACTAAGTGGGTAGATGATGGATCACCAGTAGATATCATCTACTTAGATTTTCAAAAAGCTTTCGACAAAGTGCCACATCAGAGATTACTGCTTAAACTAAAAGCCCATGGCATAGGAAATGGTATAATTAACTGGATAGAAAAATGGCTGATTGACAGAAGACAACGGGTAGTTGTTGATGGGGAGGCTTCAAACTGGAAATCAGTCTTGAGTGGGGTTCCACAGGGATCAGTACTGGGACCTATATTATTCTTAATATATATAAACGATTTGGACGATGATATAGCTAGCAAGGTGTTGAAATTTGCAGATGATACAAAAGTGTTTAGAAGGATTGAAAGTGATGGTGATAGACAGCATTTACAAGATGATCTTGACAGGTTGATCAAATGGTCTGAAAAGTGGCAAATGTTGTTCAATTTTGGGAAATGTAAATGCCTTCACACAGGACATGGGAACGAATATGTAGAATATACAATGGGGGGAACTGTACTAAGTACTACTGTAAAAGAAAAGACTTAGGGCTGACAATTAGTGCTGACATGAAGGTTTCAGAGCAGTGTGGAATTGCAGCTTCAAAAGGAAATCAAATCCTTGGATTGATTAGGCGAAATATAGCATATAAAGAAAAAGAACTAATAATACCGCTGTACAAAACAATAGTTAGGCCTCATTTAGAATATTGTATACAAGCGTGGAGGCCATACCGCAAGAAGGACATAGATATGCTAGAAAGAGTACAGAGGAGAGCGACTAAAATGATACCAAAACTGAGGGATCTTAGTTATGAAAAACGCCTAAAAGAATGTGGTTTAACAACACTAGAGACAAGGAGATTGAGAGGAGATCAGATAGAAGTGTTTAAAATATTGAATGGTTATGAAAATATTGATAGAAATATGTTTTTTTCAGTTAAGAAAGATAGAAAGACTAGAGGACATAAAGTTACATTAGTAAAGGAGCAGTGTAGATTAGACGTGAGAAAGTTCTCATTTTCACAAAGGACTGTAAATGAATGGAACAGATTATCTGATGATTGTGTGGGTGCTAGTAGTGTGAATATGTTTAAAAATAAAATCGACACATACCTCAGAAGGGCTGGATATATGTAGATAAAAGGGTTGGACTCTCGATAAGCCAAAGGGCTTCCTTGTCCACCTGCCATCTAGAGTTAATTCTCTGGATGGCAATCTTGTTAAATCTTGTTAAATCTATAGCGACTGGAAAATTCCCCTGTAAAATTTCATTCTAGAAGTTTCTTTGGTTATTTTTTCAGCACACTACAAAACTGACGCTACTAACCGGTGTAAGCTGGTATGAACTCGTAATGAATGCTCTGTATACATAGATACATGGATAGAGACAGACACACACACACACATAGAGACATACATAGATACATACATAGAGACAGACATAGAGATATACATACATACATACATACATAGAGACATAGATACATACATTCATACATAGAGACATATATAGATACATACTTACATAGAAACATACATAGAGACAGACATAGATACGTACATAGAGACAGACATAGAGATATACATATATACATACATAGAGACATAGGCTCAGACATATATACATACATTCATACATAGAGACATAGAGACAGGTATAGATACATACTTACATAGATACATGCATAGATACAGACATAGAGACATACATAGATACATACATAGAGATATACATAGATACATACATAGAGACATACATAGATACAGACATATATATATATATATTCATACATAGAGACATACATAGAGACAGCCATAGATACACACATAGAGACAGACATAGATACAGACATAGAGACAGACATAGATACATACATAGAGACAGACATAGATACATACATAGAGAAGATACATACATAGAGACAGACATAGAGGCATACATAGATACATACATTGATACAGACATAGATACATACATAGACACATACATAGATACATACTTAGATACATACATAGAGACTAGACATTGATACAGAGTCTTGCAACCAAGTATTGGTATTACACAACTGTTCGACTGTCACGTTGGATAGCTTCACACCCGCGTCTAACAAAACACTCAAACAGTCTTTCACCATCTAGTTGGTCTGAGTTCATGTGCGTGTTGTGCGTTTCGTACCTCGTGTATGTATCTATGTATGTCTCTATGTATGTATCTATGTATGAATCTATGAGTTCGTTTTCGGTTACCCATGCCAGGTTAGTTGTTTTACGACAGAAGCAAGTTTGGAAGGTTTTACCGAAGAAGCACGAATTTAAATACTACAGTACGAAAAAAGATAAAAAAACGTTCTAATGGACATTTGTACACTTGACCCTTAATACGGTAAACTATATAAATACTGGTACATCTTATCTGGGAGGTTATTATGTACGCTTCACTTTCCTCGAACAATGTAGATAGCGAGCACTGCGCCGTCTTGTATTGATATATGATCTTTGCCTTTGGCGTCAAGGCGATCGAGTCGATATTGCGCATCGCACATAGCGCGTTTATTTATTTAATAATGATGTTGAACGCAATTATGCACATACGTACATACGTACATACGTACACACGTATAGGTTAAGAACACCAGCATGATAAAATGCTGAAACAGTATTGGTGGTCTCTAGGCACAGATGAAATACAGATGAGACTTGAACAAGGAATACCTCTTCAAAACAGTTTGCCACCAGTTTGGAATCGGTTTGTATGCAGGCTTTCAACTGGGATCGTTGGTAAGTACAAATCTCGTATGATGAATACTGTTACATGACAAACAGTTTGATCAAAATATTACACAGATAGCTGGTAGTTTGAATGTTTTAGCAGATAAGTTCGTATATTTCCCTATGCCTTAACACGGGACAGATGCACGGATGTTCTTCCAACACACAGACAGTCACAGAGCATTCATTACGAGTTCATAACAGTTTATACCGGTTAACAGGGACATTTTTCACTCGCTATAGTATGTCACTGCCCATAACAACAAATGATGGGATTATATTCAAGTACAAAAGCACAAAACAATGGCTAACCAAAGAACTATCTGTTTAACTAAGTCAACCTTGCGTACAATATTACGGCGCGTGGCCGTTTGATGATGTCACACAGGATGCGCGTGCTCGCAACAAACAAACATGTCCAGTCACGTCTCCGCGTACGAGTTTATTTATAACCACGAGCAATGACATTGCGCAATCACGGTGCGGTTCTCACGCGCAACAAACAAACAAGTCCAGATACGTCTCGAGTACGGGTTTTGTAACAGACACCAAAGGTCTAATTCCAAAATGGTCACTCTGTTCGAAAAAACAAGGCTATAGGCTCTGATGTAACATAGTCCTATATGTAGTCTACATATCGTATACATTACTTCAGACAAAACGGGCTCCGCTGAATTTATAATACTTTTGTTACACATTACGCCTTGTTATAACACCACATTTTATACATGCCGTCGTCAAACAAATAAAGGCCCGGTCCTTGGCGAAGCCTCGGCCTCCGGGCCAAGCAATCTCGTGTGTGACATATTCATGTTCATGATCTATCGCTGTTTTAGTTCATGATATATCCGGTAGGGGCCCTATTTTAGTTCACCAACTATCCGGTAGGGCGCAACGTGACCTTGACCTACATCCGGGTACTTTTGCTCTTGCTCCGCGCACCCGTACGCGGTTATTAACCTCCTTTACTACTTACGTTTATGCTGCGCATTGGAAACTTTAGTTATATTGACACAAGTGATAAACGGACAAGTTAACTCCTATTTTATTTTTTTATTAATTATCTCGTTAACGGCGCTGCTGGCAGCGTACGGAAAGTGCACTAGTCTCGATTATCCAGGCGCCGAGACATGGGAGCACCGCACGTAGGAGCGGTACTTGCGGTACTTGCGAGTGCAGTCTCGGCCAGACTCTGTTTCCCGGCGAAGTCACGCTGCCGGGCGACAGTCGCGGTTAAGCGAGACTACCCCGAGGATTGTTTCCAAGGGTGCGGGAAAAAATGTGTACCTGTAACTGACGTCTGCACAAGAGGGAGCAAGTTGATAGTACAGGCTGACTTACTAAGTTACACTATTTATAGTACGTACTTGCCAGGTACTTATGTACTTACTCATTCACTCACTCACACTCACTCACTCACTATTTTGATAAGGAGACACGATCTACCCAAAAGGACTAAACTGATTTTAAAAGTACTGTCAATCGTCATGGTTTAGAGTTCACATTCGCCACCTATATATATATAATATATATATATGGTCGATTCCCATGAAACGTTGACAAACATGTTCCAGGGCTATAACACATTTAATATACTAGTTGGAAGGCTGGAATTATGCTGTACGCATGCGTCTTCGTTGGGGCTTTCTGGGGAACCCTACCTTTGTATATGTACCATGGAATCTCTGAGTACTGTCCCCCCAAAATGGGTAATTTCTGCTCTATTTTTGTGAAATATATGCCATCAGTACTTTAAAACGCATTGTATTATTCGAACAACATACGCAAGGTATACGGTTAATATTTGGCTATGAAGATCGATGTCTCAGGCATTATTGATCAAAAAATTAAAACTTCAGGTCAAAACCCTGATTTTTCCTGATTATTTTCATGTTGGGGAACTTTTCTGAATTCGTCGGTCTGCAGTCATTCATATAGGAAAATGCAGTACAACAGTTCATTAAATAACACAGATTTCACACTCAATTTGATGCCACAGCTCGATACATAGGTCCTGTGCTGTTTTAAACCAAAAGTGTTGGCTAATAAATTGTGTTGAACGACGAAACCGATTTGGGGAAGTTTTTCATGAAATCATACGTCGCAAGTTTGAATACGCATTGTAAGTAGAGATTTGTAGATTAGTAAGAAATATTAATTGGTCATAAATAACACATAACAAGGTAACTATATGATAAGATTGCAATTTGCAGATACATTTCCCTTCGATTTATTTTGCTTTTACTGGTCTTTGCAACCGTACGTCTCCCGAAACCGTACGTCGGCTCTAACTGCCAGTTGGTTCATCGGCCCAGTCACCCCATTTATCGTTATTTTTGGGAATCAGATGACGCCAAGCGAAAACAGAAGTTCGGCACCGAACATGGCAAGCCCAATAGATTGAACACAAGGGCAGAGTCTTCAAGAATGTGAAACTGACCCAAGTTGTACAAAGTACAAGAGACTTCACAGACCAACTCATATCCGGCATGGCAGAGTTCCGTGAACACTGTCACCTGGTGACCATCCAATATCACCAGATCTGCATTTAGAAACAGTCCATGGCGGAAAAGACGGAGGCAACGGTCCAGATGGACTATGCTGAAAATTGGGTGTGCAAATACCAGGACGAAATAACGGCAGTGTACTATGTTAAGTCCCAGGTGACCATTCACCCAATGGTGGTACACTTCAAGCAGGACGGCGAGCTTTGTACCAAGAGCTACGTGTAGATTACAAGAGTCACTGCTCACACTGTTGAAGGAAGTCAATGAAATCCTTCTGGAACTGTCGACTCTGCACTTCATCACAGACTCACCAACTTCGCCGTACCGGAACCGCACAATATGTGCCCTAGTAGCAACATTTCCATCACTGTTCGGTTTTAGAGCTTCGTGCACCTGGCTGGAGGCTGGCCACAGGAAAGGCCCCTGTGGCGGAATGGGTGGCGGCATGAACAGGAAGACAAACAACCTGGTGAAAGCTGGAAGAGTAATCACCACGAGGTAAGAGTTCTGCCACGCAAATTCGTGCTAGTGACACGACCATGACCCTCCTGGAGATAACCCTCGAAGTCATCCAGGACTGCAAGGATGAGATCGAAATATATTCCAGAAGTCCGTGGCATAATGTCTGCCCGCGCTGTTGTGGTCCCGGGTCCAGTCGTGAAAATCTGCAGTACTTCCTGCTTCAATGATTGCTGTTACACGAAGGGCGGAGTGTTCCATCTAACATGTTCTGGTTGGGAGAGCACGCAACTGGCGCTGAAGAGGGGGAGGAGGAGATGGATGACATATAGGTGGTGGAAAGGGTAGAGAGGCAAGTGGTGGAGGAGAGAGGTGACAGACATGTGGTAGTGGAAAGGGTAGAGAGGGAGGTGGTGGAGGAGAGGGGTGACAGACATTTGGTGGTGGAAAGGGTCGAGAGACAGGTGATGGAGGAGAGGGGAGACACAAGTGGTGGTGGAAAGGGTCGAGAGACAGGTAGTGGAGGAGAGGGGAGACACAAGTGGTGGTGGAAAGGGTAGAGAGACAGGTAGTGGAGAGAAGGACGACAGAGAGGTGGTTCAAGGGAAGGATGAGAGAGCGGTGGTGCTTTTGAAACAGAAGTTCGGCACCGAACATGGCAAGCCGAATAGATTGAACACAAGGGCAGAATCTTCAAGAATGTGAAACTGACCCAAGTTGTACAAAGTACAAGAGACTTCACAGACCAACTCATATCCGGCATGGCAGAGTTCCGTGAACACTGTCACCTGGTGACCATCCAATATCACCAGATCTGCATTTAGAAACAGTCCATGGCGGAAAAGACGGAGGCAACGGTCCAGATGGACTATGCTGAAAGTTGGGTGTGCAAATACCAGGACGAAATAACGGCAGTGTACTATGTTAAGTCCCAGGTGACCATTCACCCAATGGTGGTACACTTCAAGCAGGACGGCGAGCTTTGTACCAAGAGCTACGTGTAGATTACAAGAGTCACTGCTCACACTGTTGAAGGAAGTCAATGAAATCCTTCTGGAACTGTCGACTCTGCACTTCATCACAGACTCACCAACTTCGCCGTACCGGAACCGCACAATATGTGCCCTAGTAGCAACATTTCCATCACTGTTCGGTTTTAGAGCTTCGTGCACCTGGCTGGAGGCTGGCCACAGGAAAGGCCCCTGTGGCGGAATGGGTGGTGGCATGAACAGGAAGACAAACAACCTGGTGAAAGCTGGAAGAGTAATCACCACGAGGTAAGAGTTCTGCCACGCAAATTCGTGCTAGTGACTCGACCATGACCCTCATGGAGATAACCCTCGAAGTCATCCAGGACTGCAAGGATGAGATCGAAATATATTCCAGAAGTCCGTGGCATAATGTTTGCCCGCGCTGTTGTGGTCCCGGGCCCAGTCGTGAAAATCTGCAGTACTTCCTGCTTCAATGATTGCTGTTACACGAAGGGCGGAGTGTTCCATCTAACATGTTCTGGTTGGGAGAGCACGCAACTGGCGCTGAAGAGGGGGAGGAGGAGATGGATGACATATAGGTGGTGGAAAGGGTAGAGAGGCAAGTGGTGGAGGAGAGAGGTGACAGACATGTGGTAGTGGAAAGGGTAGAGAGGGAGGTGGTGGAGGAGAGGGGTGACAGACATTTGGTGGTGGAAAGGGTCGAGAGACAGGTGATGGAGGAGAGGGGAGACACAAGTGGTGGTGGAAAGGGTCGAGAGACAGGTAGTGGAGGAGAGGGGAGACACAAGTGGTGGTGGAAAGGGTACAGAGACAGGTAGTGGAGAGAAGGACGACAGAGAGGTGGTTCAAGGGAAGGATGAGAGAGCGGTGGTGCTTTTGAAACAGAAGTTCGGCACCGAACATGGCAAGCCGAATAGATTGAACACAAGGGCAGAATCTTCAAGAATGTGAAACTGACCCAAGTTGTACAAAGTACAAGAGACTTCACAGACCAACTCATATCCGGCATGGCAGAGTTCCGTGAACACTGTCACCTGGTGACCATCCAATATCACCAGATCTGCATTTAGAAACAGTCCATGGCGGAAAAGACGGAGGCAACGGTCCAGATGGACTATGCTGAAAATTGGGTGTGCAAATACCAGGACGAAATAACGGCAGTGTACTATGTTAAGTCCCAGGTGACCATTCACCCAATGGTGGTACACTTCAAGCAGGACGGCGAGCTTTGTACCAAGAGCTACGTGTAGATTACAAGAGTCACTGCTCACACTGTTGAAGGAAGTCAATGAAATCCTTCTGGAACTGTCGACTCTGCACTTCATCACAGACTCACCAACTTCGCCGTACCGGAACCGCACAATATGTGCCCTAGTAGCAACATTTCCATCACTGTTCGGTTTTAGAGCTTCGTGCACCTGGCTGGAGGCTGGCCACAGGAAAGGCCCCTGTGGCGGAATGGGTGGCGGCATGAACAGGAAGACAAACAACCTGGTGAAAGCTGGAAGAGTAATCACCACGAGGTAAGAGTTCTGCCACGCAAATTCGTGCTAGTGACACGACCATGACCCTCATGGAGATAACCCTCGAAGTCATCCAGGACTGCAAGGATGAGATCGAAATATATTCCAGAAGTCCGTGGCATAATGTCTGCCCGCGCTGTTGTGGTCCCGGGCCCAGTCGTGAAAATCTGCAGTACTTCCTGCTTCAATGATTGCTGTTACACGAAGGGCGGAGTGTTCCATCTAACATGTTCTGGTTGGGAGAGCACGCAACTGGCGCTGAAGAGGGGGAGGAGGAGATGGATGACATATAGGTGGTGGAAAGGGTAGAGAGGCAAGTGGTGGAGGAGAGAGGTGACAGACATGTGGTAGTGGAAAGGGTAGAGAGGGAGGTGGTGGAGGAGAGGGGTGACAGACATTTGGTGGTGGAAAGGGTCGAGAGACAGGTGATGGAGGAGAGGGGAGACACAAGTGGTGGTGGAAAGGGTCGAGAGACAGGTAGTGGAGGAGAGGGGAGACACAAGTGGTGGTGGAAAGGGTAGAGAGACAGGTAGTGGAGAGAAGGACGACAGAGAGGTGGTTCAAGGGAAGGATGAGAGAGCGGTGGTGCTTTTGAAACAGAAGTTCGGCACCGAACATGGCAAGCCGAATAGATTGAACACAAGGGCAGAATCTTCAAGAATGTGAAACTGACCCAAGTTGTACAAAGTACAAGAGACTTCACAGACCAACTCATATCCGGCATGGCAGAGTTCCGTGAACACTGTCACCTGGTGACCATCCAATATCACCAGATCTGCATTTAGAAACAGTCCATGGCGGAAAAGACGGAGGCAACGGTCCAGATGGACTATGCTGAAAGTTGGGTGTGCAAATACCAGGACGAAATAACGGCAGTGTACTATGTTAAGTCCCAGGTGACCATTCACCCAATGGTGGTACACTTCAAGCAGGACGGCGAGCTTTGTACCAAGAGCTACGTGTAGATTACAAGAGTCACTGCTCACACTGTTGAAGGAAGTCAATGAAATCCTTCTGGAACTGTCGACTCTGCACTTCATCACAGACTCACCAACTTCGCCGTACCGGAACCGCACAATATGTGCCCTAGTAGCAACATTTCCATCACTGTTCGGTTTTAGAGCTTCGTGCACCTGGCTGGAGGCTGGCCACAGGAAAGGCCCCTGTGGCGGAATGGGTGGCGGCATGAACAGGAAGACAAACAACCTGGTGAAAGCTGGAAGAGTAATCACCACGAGGTAAGAGTTCTGCCACGCAAATTCGTGCTAGTGACTCGACCATGACCCTCATGGAGATAACCCTCGAAGTCATCCAGGACTGCAAGGATGAGATCGAAATATATTCCAGAAGTCCGTGGCATAATGTTTGCCCGCGCTGTTGTGGTCCCGGGCCCAGTCGTGAAAATCTGCAGTACTTCCTGCTTCAATGATTGCTGTTACACGAAGGGCGGAGTGTTCCATCTAACATGTTCTGGTTGGGAGAGCACGCAACTGGCGCTGAAGAGGGGGAGGAGGAGATGGATGACATATAGGTGGTGGAAAGGGTAGAGAGGCAAGTGGTGGAGGAGAGAGGTGACAGACATGTGGTAGTGGAAAGGGTAGAGAGGGAGGTGGTGGAGGAGAGGGGTGACAGACATTTGGTGGTGGAAAGGGTCGAGAGACAGGTGATGGAGGAGAGGGGAGACACAAGTGGTGGTGGAAAGGGTCGAGAGACAGGTAGTGGAGGAGAGGGGAGACACAAGTGGTGGTGGAAAGGGTAGAGAGACAGGTAGTGGAGAGAAGGACGACAGAGAGGTGGTTCAAGGGAAGGATGAGAGAGCGGTGGTGCTTTTGAAACAGAAGTTCGGCACCGAACATGGCAAGCCGAATAGATTGAACACAAGGGCAGAATCTTCAAGAATGTGAAACTGACCCAAGTTGTACAAAGTACAAGAGACTTCACAGACCAACTCATATCCGGCATGGCAGAGTTCCGTGAACACTGTCACCTGGTGACCATCCAATATCACCAGATCTGCATTTAGAAACAGTCCATGGCGGAAAAGACGGAGGCAACGGTCCAGATGGACTATGCTGAAAATTGGGTGTGCAAATACCAGGACGAAATAACGGCAGTGTACTATGTTAAGTCCCAGGTGACCATTCACCCAATGGTGGTACACTTCAAGCAGGACGGCGAGCTTTGTACCAAGAGCTACGTGTAGATTACAAGAGTCACTGCTCACACTGTTGAAGGAAGTCAATGAAATCCTTCTGGAACTGTCGACTCTGCACTTCATCACAGACTCACCAACTTCGCCGTACCGGAACCGCACAATATGTGCCCTAGTAGCAACATTTCCATCACTGTTCGGTTTTAGAGCTTCGTGCACCTGGCTGGAGGCTGGCCACAGGAAAGGCCCCTGTGGCGGAATGGGTGGCGGCATGAACAGGAAGACAAACAACCTGGTGAAAGCTGGAAGAGTAATCACCACGAGGTAAGAGTTCTGCCACGCAAATTCGTGCTAGTGACACGACCATGACCCTCATGGAGATAACCCTCGAAGTCATCCAGGACTGCAAGGATGAGATCGAAATATATTCCAGAAGTCCGTGGCATAATGTCTGCCCGCGCTGTTGTGGTCCCGGGCCCAGTCGTGAAAATCTGCAGTACTTCCTGCTTCAATGATTGCTGTTACACGAAGGGCGGAGTGTTCCATCTAACATGTTCTGGTTGGGAGAGCACGCAACTGGCGCTGAAGAGGGGGAGGAGGAGATGGATGACATATAGGTGGTGGAAA